>BGPR01004899.1:32086-51108 GCA_013235015.1 Araneus ventricosus
GCTTATTGGACTGCATTCACGTACACTCACAAGACGAATTTGTCACAGTATGTTATTGTAAGACTAGGTAATACAAGGTGTCCACACTCATAGTGGTCCAACAGCTAATTTCTAAACCGTTAGAGATAGACATATAGTTTCAATTGAAAAAATGCTTTAAATGGAGGGAAGAATTATAATATATGTTTTTGGGTCACTAAATATATCTCTGAAAAAAATACGAATTCCAACTTTTTATATAGTCCCCCGGTCCTATCAATAATATTTAGTAAAATATTCTTGACATTCTAACATTTTAAACAAAAGAAGTCCCACACTTCTGTGACTAAAACTGAGCGAGTTCTGGAGCTTCGAATTTCATGATTTTTAACCAATCAGCAGCCTCATACAGCAAGTGCTGTGCATTGATTGGTGGATCGTCTTCAAGACGGCTATTGAAATGGCGTAAGGCGGTCTAAGTCAGCAATATTCAAAGCTCCATAACTCGGTCAGTTTTAGTCGCAAAAGAGTGGGAATTTTTTTTTTTGTTTAAAATATTAGAGTGGCAAGAATATTTTACTACATATGACAAATAGGACCGAGGGACCGTATAAAAAGTTAGAATTCGTACCTTTTTCAGGAATATATTTAGTGACTCAAAAAACATATAATTCTTCCCTTCATTTAAAACATTTTTCCAATTAGAACTATATGTCTATCTCCAAAGGTTTAGAAATTAGCTTTTGGACCACGATAAGCATGGATACCCTGCATAGCCAGATTAATTTGGTGTAAAAATTACATACAAAATTTCATTTAACTAGCTCAATATGGCTTTGAGTTGTCACTTTCATATATACACGGACACACCTCCATATAGTCAACTAGTAAGAAGTTTGTCCAATATCTGATATAGATCTAAAATTCTGTTGATAAAACCTTATGTCACATTTTATCCATCCAGCTGATTACGGTTTTGAATTAGTGTGTTCACATGGACAGACAGATTTTCCTCTGATGAATTTTATCCAAACTTTGATATATATCTACAATTTTCATGAAAAGACCATATACCAAATTTCATATCATTGTGTTTTAGAGTTATTTTGTTCATAGGCATACAGATGCAATTCTATAAATGGTTATTTTTTCCCCCCTCATACTCGTAGCATTCTTAAATTCTGGAAAATCCTCAAAAGCTCAAGGTTAAATTTTTTGACGATTACAACACATTCTTTTTGTATGCAAGAACGTAAAAAAAATCATGAAAAAACATTTTCAAAAATTTAATAAACTTGGATAGAAAACTCTTAGATGGAAATGAGCAAAAATTGATAGACAAAATTCCTCTTCTCTAAACGCTCACCTTATGCTTCTCAAGCAATATGGCAGCCAAGGGGTCAAATGCTCAGCCTTCGGCCATGTCCCCAAAGCCTGCAGTTGTTGAATTGAAAGGGAATGCAAGCTATCTGGAAGGATTCCCATACGAATAAGACAGCACAGCTTCTTCATTACTTCAAGAACCATACTCTGAAAAGATGGAATACAAAAACTGTAAACAGTGGCATAACTAATTAATAATTATTTTTACTAATTACTGTTGAAGAATAACAGAGACGCCAACGCTATCAATACCTTCGCAACTCCAAAAAACACATACTTCACCCTATGCAAGGTTGGCACTCACTCTTTAAGAAGCTTAGTTCTCCGTTCTTCAATGTTAAAATTTTTCATTCACAGATTCTCGATGAGACTTAGGGCCAAAGAATTATAAACTGCTGGCCTAACTCAGACCATAATGGTACAGAAACTGGGCTCGGGCTTCCTTGTACCAGTGTGTGCCTATACAGTTCTCTACTTTCAGTTAATGGCATAACTAGACAGTAGGAGCAGAGACCCCAGGAAAGTGTTTAGTGATGGGCTCATAGAAGGTTCGAGTTATCACTATCATTAATTATAAAAAGTCTTTTTGGATATATTGTTAATAATACTTTTGATAATACTGTTAGTTGATTTGAAAGGATCTTATAATTTAAAAAGAACAAGGAAATATTTCAATATTTATTTATATTATTATTAGACACAACTTTTTTATTTGTTGTAAATTTAACACAATGTGTGCATGATATGAATTAAATACAAGCTCAAATAAGAATAGAAACCATAATTGTGCTTACTCTAGATAATGTTCATACCATTAATGAAAAAGCAAACGTATTCTGCAGACATCTAATGACATGTCCAACTTATCTAAACTAGAACGCAAGTCAAATTCTTGAATTAAAATTGTGATGTTGGGCAATTGGAGAAAGACGTATTTTTACATTTCCCACTTCCAAAGTGTTAACAATATTTTGCAATTAATTTTTAAAAATTTATTTGCAGTTTTTATTAAACCAAAAAGTATCTATTATTTTTTCAAAATACCACATTAGGGTCAAAGGATGCTCAACTGACAATAAGGATTTAAGGATGAAGAGTGTGTCTCCGGTGTATGCTCCAGAACTGAGTTCCTAGCTTGTGCTGGGTTCAAAAATTATTAGATCAAGAGTATCACAAAACAAACAGCCTTCATTTCAAGCTGCTTAAAAAACAAATAAAATTGCCATCAGGAGATGGACTAGAAAAATTGCCAATTCAATTCGGTCAAGAGAAAAAAAAATGGCACCCTCCTAGGAAGGCCTCCATTTTCTTTTTCCAAAAACAACAAACAAGCTTGTTTACAAAAAATTACAATGTCAACTGACAATACTGCTAGATTGTGCAACCTTTCATGTCTCAAGTAGAATTTTATTAATTTCAGTTCTGAAAATGAATGCTCGACACTTACTGTGGTGACTGCAAGAGTTAAAAATAACATTAAAGCAGCACACCCTTCAGGAGAGCTTAAAGACACAGAATTTTTTATAAATTATTAAAATACAGTGTGTCCGTAAAGTCATGGTGCACTTTTGACAGGTCACAGGAAAGCAACAAAACAAGATAGATAGGTGACATCTTCACCAAATAAAAGGAAAACTCTCCAGGTTTGCATACCTGTTCAGCGCAGTTTGATGTGGGATCCACTTGTTGCCCTACACACATCTAAACGATAGTCCAGTTCTTCCCACACACAGGTAAGAACGTCTGGTGTAACAGGGAATAACATCCGTGATTCTCTGTTTTAAATGATTAACGTCGTTGATACGTTCACTGTACTCATGTTGCTTCACATAACCCCACAAGTAAAAGTCTAATGGCATTATGTCCGGGGATTGTGGTGGCCATGCCATGACAGCACCCCTGCCTATCCACCGCTGGGGGAATGTTGTATCCAGAAACTCACAAACAATGTTGCCATAGTGTGGAAGAGCGCCGTCCTGTTGAAAGATGACACCTTCTGGAAATTGTGGAACTGCATACAATTGCAACATGTCAAGGTAGATGTTTGATGTCACAGTCGACTCCACACGATAAATCGTGTTGTGTCATCACCTGCACGCGCACACTGTTGCACTACAGACACTCTTTGGGATACTGTCCAATGTAGCGCAAGCTTCAACATTTGTTTCGTCTCTGTTGGCCACAACTAGCGTTCATAACTGCACCATGACTTTACGGACACACTGTAATTATAATTATAAATTATTTTTATAGATCTGATAGTTTCCTAATACATGAAGATTTCTCTATTTCATGACTAAAAGTTGATCGAAAACTAATAATCTCTTTTTTTTTTTAATTCTAGTTCTGGCGGGGAAAACAGAAGCAGTGCATATGTGCCTATGTTATTGTAACAGCTCAGCTCGGGACCCCTGGCATTTTGTTAGTTACGTCACCCTACAGTTACATCACTGATTGCAAAGAAATTAATAAGAATCACTAACATGTTTCATAAAATATATAAAATAATCTCAAAAAAATTCATTTTCAAAATTTCTAAACATAATTGATAAAATACTTTAAATTTTGAAAGTAAAAATCATGAAGATTTATACAAAAAAAAAGTAGTGTACTCACTTTAAATTGAATGTTCTTGGGTAATCCTTGCTTGTCATTAGTTTCAGAACTCTAAAATTAGAAAAAAATACAATGTTTTACAAAGTTTCTAAATGATGCATTTAAAAAAATCAAAGAGTTGTATAGTAGAACTTGGCTAATTCAAAGATGAAAGAGCAGTCATAAAAATTCGATTTATACAAAAGTTTGAATTAAGAAAAACTTGGTCTAAAAATGAGTACAGCAAAAGTAAAAGCAATTTTTTAAAACTAAAAGTGGCATGAATTAAGCATGAATACATTTTAATATTTCAATTTTATAATAAATAAAAACAGTAATTTTAATAAAGTGATAATAATATTTTACTTTTTTATATTTTTAAAATAATAATTTAAATAAATAAGTCATTTTAATAAATGAATTGTATAAAGCACTTTGAATACAACAATTGTACAATAAAACTTCAAAATAAAGCGTGAAAAACTGATCACTTCACCGACTCATCACCAATGTCTAACATGTTCAAAGTTTTTTAAAAGGTATGAAATTTTTTCTTGCTTTTCTGATTGAATACATTGTTCAACAGTGAATTTCTCAAGTGAATGAAAGGCTTTAAAAAAATATTCACTTACAATCCCTGAGGATGTAAAGTAAAAATGAAATTAACACATAAAAACATTTCAGAAATAAAAACAATTATTAGTTTTGACTTCGAATTAACCAAATTAAGTTTGAATGTTAGACAATCTTTTAGCATTATATTAACATCCACATCACCCACATATTCAGTTTAAAATCATTCAAATTAGTGAAGTCCCACTGTAGCACAATTCTTTAGAAATATTAGCAAATATTTTTGCAATGGATATGACAAGTAATGTATAAAAAATGAAATTCTAAAAATAATAGCAAGAAATAATTGATGAATTTCATTTATGAAAATGAGAAAACATGAGTAACAGAGATGTAAAAAATCTCATCCTTCTTCTTTTAATGTGATGGTAAAAAGGAAACACCTACTGCAAAAGATGTAAATAAATTGAAACTGTTAAAGAATATCACGAACTATTCATAAAATAAACTAAAATTTCTGCATAAAGTCACAGCAAAATAACCGACTGCCCACTCTCTTTCCCATTCCTTTAAAAATAAATGCAAGAATGAACTTAATTTTCCAAATCTTTCTACAATGTCAAGTTATACATGTAATGATTTTAATAGTGCTGAATTCTTCATAGAGTTCTCACTTTCTTGAACTTCTCTTTTAAGAGTTGCAAATGAAAGAAATTTGGTACAGTGGAATTTAGTTAATTCAATCATTTTTAAATTGAATTCATCAGTAATTCAAAATATCCTCTCTGGTCCAGTGGCGAATACAGGATTTGGGTCTGGAAGGGGCTGAGATGTTAAAAATTTTGTATCGTCATGACGAATGTCAAACCTCATGGCTTATATAAACCAAAACATTTTAACTTTACAGACTTTACTCACCTGACAATTAAAATCATAAAGGACAAAACAATACTTTCAATAATTTAATAAAAAATGCAGTGAGCAAAAACATGTTTTTGACCATGTCAACGCTACAAATACGAGTGGAATGATTAGAAACAGTGACGGATTTTGATAATATGTGGCCACAGGTGCAAAATTGTTTTGTGGCCCTTTCCTCACTCAACATCGTAAATTTGCAGTCAGCTTAACAGTGCGAATATGTCGAATAGATTTTGAGGTCCTCTCAAAGTCTCTAGGCACAAGGCGAAGGCCTCTGCGAAAAACCGCCACAGACTAGAAAAATAGGAAAATTTTCAAGCCTGTTGTACCGTCCTGTCCGCTATATTCCGAGCTAGCCATCCCACTGGAGACGAGACATAATTTTGAACTATTTCGCTGGAACTAACCTTCCTTCCCTAAAGGAAACAAAGTGAAGAGACTTGGGCGCCTTTCGCCGAGAGTGTTGTTCGGTGTTCTGTAGTGTGTGTCTCTACCGGAGCCGTGACAATGGTGTCCAATTGCTTAAATTAAGCCGATATGCTATATTTTTTTTAATTTTAGGATGACGACAAGATTCTGATTTTATGTAACAGACTGATAGTTGATTGATATTGAATTTGATTTTGGGTTAATTTAATTTTGATAACTCGTGAAATATTTTATTATTCTAAATTCGTTTTTTTTGTTAAATGTTAATTTGTATCGTCTTGTGTCTGTAAATAAATGTCTTGTGATATTTTAAAAGCATAGTTTTTATTTCTAAGACATTACACTGTCCAGGCAAAAAGGAATGTTGTCGTGTTTTCATTATTTTTTTAAGGGACATTAAGAACAAACAGTTGCAGTGATTTTAAATAAATTCAAGAATTCTGGCTTAGCTTTGGGGGGCTGCAGCCCCATAACCCCCGCCTCTCTGTATTCCTCTCCTCGGCTACTGCTCTGGTCTCTTGAATTTCCTGTTTGTCTAATGCTAAAATATCATTTATAATTCAATTTTATTTTGGTTAATTTGAAGTCAAAACTTAAAATTGCAAAAAATTATTTGTATTTCTGAGTTGTTTTTGTTACTTAAATATGTCTGCACCTCAGTGATCACACGTCAACAATTTTTTAAGGTCCTAAATTCAATCAAGACTTTACTGCTGTATAATGTTTCCAGTCAAAAGAGCAATAAAAAAAATTCTCACGTTTAAAAAAAATTTGAATACCTTAAAAGTGAATCACACTATTTCATAAAATTTATTTTGAAGTTTTATGTATTTTAACTATTGCATTAAAATGATGCATACTTTTTGTTTATTAAAATAGTTATTTATTAAAAATTAATATCTTAAAATTTTTTAAAAATTAATTGTAATCATTATCACTTTATCCATTAAAGTTTCTTACTGTTTATTTATTAATTGTATATTATTTATTAAAAGTATTAAATATAGAAATTAATGCCATTTTTGCATAAATTGTTGTTTTCTCTTGCAGGATTCATTTTTAGACTCTGTTTTTCACAATTCAAATTTTTGGATAAAGTGAATTTTTATTGTAGCCCCATCAGTTTCGAATCAGCCAAGTTCCACTGTAACATATCTGAAGATTGGGACCTTATGCATGAGTGGAAATCAATCGATTAACAAGGCACTCATTAATTAAGATACATAATTAATTAAAATCCCATTAATTGTAGCAAATGTTCATTTCTAAAAGCAGCACCTTTTGCTAAAATCAACATAAACTCTTACCTCTCTAATATGCAGTTGACCCCCAAGATAAGCTTGCCCCAACTTCCACATATTAGGAAAATGCTCACTAAATTTTTCAGTAATGTCCACGATGAATTTCACAACTTGAGGCATATCCAGTTGAGAGAAGCTGTTGAAATTTTCGCGATTTTCTGATGTTGCAGCTGAAACAATTTCGTGAAAAATCTTAAAATTTCAAATATATAAATAACTAAGCAAGCATTTGAAAAATTACACATCTTTTATTTGACTCAGAAACATGCACCCATTCTGACAGGACAGGATGGTAATTATCTACTATATACTGAAAAATAGAGACTTGATCAAGAGAAAGGCAGAACTAAATAAGTTTTATAAACATAGTCTTTAAACCCACTCTTTTATTAGTGTTCTAACAAATAGAATATTTTTATTTTAATTATTTTTGACTTTTTAGTCTTTTATTTATAAATGATTAATCTAACTATAATAATTGAATCTTCAAATCATTTTTTTTCAAATTAATTGCCAGGTGATGCCACTCTTATGAATCAAGATTTAATTAATATATCAATCAATTGATAATTAAGTTCAAAAAGTGTGGAAATAGTGAATCGTCATCGAGAAAACAAGCATATAAAATCTCAGAACTCTAATGCACCAGGAATTAAGTGTAAAATCGATTCCAAAATTCCATCTTCATAAACATGAACAAGGCAAGTTAATAAAAGATTGTGTAAAAATTTGCAATGCATGGCCTGAATGAAAAGATTTCAATGGCCATAAAGAATACCCTTTTTTGGTACATAAATGTTATACATAAGTAGTGTATTTAGCTGAGTAAATAATTCTACAGAACAGTAATTCATAAGAAAATATCTTAAAAAATAACTCTGTTTTGTATAGAGTAAAAACCTTTATGGTAGTAGAGAAACCATAGTCAAATCTTTCACATTTTAAAATACATATTAAAAAATGCCAATTATAAATTATTCATTCTTTGAAAGCTTATCAAAAAGACAATAAAATTTGTTCTGTATCTATGAAAAAATTTTAACTTGAGTTAATTTTCAGACTCAAAAGGGGTTTTTTTTTTGGGGGGGGGGCAAAGACAATTTTCTTTGGTACAGTGCATAAAACTGATATTATAAAAACTACCTCTCTCTTTTTATACATATATTAAAGAAATTAAATATTAATTTAAGTAAACTGATGTTACATATTATTGAAAGTAAGGGTGTATTTTTTCGTTAGAAAAGAGAATAAAATAAGGAGAATTTATCAAACAGTTTGGGGTCAAGATAACCCAACGTGTATGCACTAAGAATCCAAAAATGGGTGCATGTGCTGAATGGTTAAATTACACTTTTGTTAAGCCTATATATTTCAGTGGATATTCTACCTAAAATTTTATTGTATGTTTATGACAGAACCTTTATTAAAGTAACTAGCAGTATGCACACAGCGTTGCCCATGGAATCAGGACTTCAACAAAATGGGGGGGGGGGAAATGCCCACAATGACACGAAAATGTTTTGAAAATAAAATCAAAACAAATGATGCACTTATTGATTTTCCCGCTTATTTTTCTTTGCGATAATGACATTTATCAAAACAGAAATGTATATATTATTGAGTTTGCCTGCTTCTTTTTCCTCTCGACAATGACACGAATGTAATGACGCCACCTGCTGGAAGGAATCAGATTGTAGAAATGCATGATGGGAATTGAAGCATATGACGTCATGCACCAGCCAATGAAATTGCAACAATGCATTCTGGTATAGTCCGGAGAAACTCTCGCTGTTAAATCTCACTAGCAAAAAAACTGTTTGAACTGATCAAGGAAAAATTAATTTAAAAAAACGAAAAAAAGATGTTTTAACCATTTTTGTTTTAAATCTGACAGAAACGTTCCAGCTATAAGCTGAAAAAAAATGAAAATTATAGAGATGTTAGAACGTCAGATGCAAGAATTTGAAGAAATCCTTATTAAAAATTACCATGAAAGTGACTATTTTTCAACAATTTATCAAAATTCAGTGAATTAAGTTAAACGTTCAAAACAAACTTCATTAAAACGAAAATTGTTTGTTCTATCCGATGGTGCATGGACTGTTTTTCAACGATCATTAGAAAAGATACTACAGCCATTAACGTGCCAAAAATGACCCAAAACATAAAATAAAAAATTTTCTAGATTAAATTTTAAAATTCAGGCTTCAAGGTGCATTGAGTCATCATTAAGACTACCTGTGTGCCAAATTTCATGGCTGTAAGTGCGATAGATTCGTCTGGACATCGCAAACACACACATGCACACAAACATTACCTTTTATAAGTATAGATAGATGTGTTTATACGTGAGGATACAACTTACCTATAGTTATATGCCTATCCTTCGTTTCATTAAGAACACTGAGTAACCATGCTTTGTTATGGCACACACACTGCCAAGCTGGGTCATTCGGTGTTTCCAAGTTGACTAAGAATCTAAAATATATTTAATAAAACACTTTTTAAAAACACACTTTTATTAGTATACTGAAAAAAGAATTATAGATAATTTTAATTATTTTTTACTGTTTAGTCTTTAATATACATTTCATTAATTTAAATATCATATATCTTTAAATAATTTTTTTCTGAAATTCGCTATCGGGTGGTGCTAATCATATGGAATTAAAATTTAATTAAAGTAAATGATTAACTGATAATTAAGTTCTAAAAATGATAAAATAGTATATAAGTTAGAATAAGTTAAAATAGTTAACAAGAACATTCAAGTGCACAAAATTTCAAATTTTCAACAGATCAGGAAGTGTGCGAAGAATGGATTACAAAATTCCATCTGTACAAACCTGAAACATATCAAGTTAAATAAAAGTGTATAAAAACTGTAATATTTTGTAATAAATTTAATTACAAAATATTTCTCAAAGGAAAATCAAAACTGAAAAGTGAACAAAAGTCATTTACTTGACTAGACGCTTTTGTTCTTCAACCGTTGACGGTTGGTCTTTTAATTTCCCGAGCAACATTTCCCGAAACTGTTCGATCCTTTGTTCAACCTCTTGATACACTGCAAGGGAAAGAAATTGGATTAGAAGCCATTATGGAGCAGCAAGATTATGAAATGCATGCTTACATGTCTACAATGTCTCTTAACAATTTCAAGATATCATTAAGGAAACAAATGAATTACATAATCTATGAAAATTAAAACAAAATGAGGAATAGATATTGAAGGGTTTATTTTCCACATATGTTATACCTCTATATAAACAACATTAGTTGTATGAAAAAAATGCTCAATTTCTCGTAATGTTCTCTGTTAACACAGCATCATCAGTGGAAGCAATAGCATCAATCATTTTTGTTTTAGATCACTGATGTCCTGTATCTTTGTTTGATACACGATATTAAACAATTATTCAGTTCAATAACCCTACTGAAGTTCAGTAAGGTTATTGAACACAACTCCACTGAAAGATATACCCTACTCTATACAAACTGTGTCTTTTCTTAAGGAGTAGCCACATTTAAAGGTTTGCTGAATGGCACTCCTCTCATCAAAAGGGTGCTTCATTACAAAGTTGTAAGCTTTGGGGAATGGATGAGGACATGGTAAAAATTGATAAACATCTCCCATCAATTGTTTTTTTAGTAATCTTTGAGACTCTAATGACTCTCTCACTCTCTCTTTGAGACACAAAAATTGAACTCTCTCTCATCTCCAGTTCATCTCATACTCAAGTTCAAACTTTTCATTTAAAATGTTCTTGAACAACTTTTCATCATAACTTCTGTTATCCAAGAAGAAAATTACTTGAATTATTGATAGCAAAAACTTTCATACTGTGTTTATGTTTAAACTATCAATAAGACTCAAGTAAATTTCTTCTAACAAACTAATTAAACACAATCCTCTATAACTGAATATTATAATAAATATTTATACACATTTACCTCTTTTAAAGACAGCAACTTCAGTGTCATGAAATAATGACTTGGCTCGAGCATAATCATTGATAACCATCTCATAATCACCCTAGATTAAAAAATACACATTTCAAAGTTAAAACAGAAAAATGAAAACTTTAAGCTTAATCAATAATCAATTAAAAATCTGAAACTGAAATTTGAAGGAAGTTGTCAAAAATTAAACTGCATTTTTCTGTAAACACTAAATCTCTACAAACGGGAAAATAACCATTTTCCTAATAATAGAAATAGGCACAGAAAATTTTAAGGATAGGTTTGATCACAACCTATCCTAACAATTTTACTTCACAGACAAAGCAAGGTTTTTATGCATGAAATTTAAAAATTTTATACTTCAAATAGTATAAATAAAATTTTGCAATAAAATGACAAATTATAGATGAAAAAAGATTAAAAGTTTTTTCTTCTGCTTAAAATAAATTGCATGCAACACTGTTTTTTTAAAATGCAATAGTGCAGTAAACATTTTTAAAGAAGGAAAATTCTCATCATCAATAAGGGGTCTTGTAAAATAATCCTAAGGTCATTTATTATCAATAGAAGCAGCCAATTATTTTGGCCTAATATTTTTAAGCTCAGAGAAATAAAGCCTTAAATAAAAGAAGAAAAAACATACTTTTCAAAATAGAATCTAAATTTTGAAATTTGAAGAATATTTTAGAGAAAATCTTAGGGAAATATACAAATAAATAAGAATACACTGCTTTTGAACTGAACATGAAAAACAGAAAAGGCTGGTTTCGCCCTTTCAAGGGTTAAAAAAGCATGCATACATGTATGTTTATCAAAATGCATGCAATAAAAATATAATTTTATGATAAGAATATTATAAATCACTATGCAAATTGTTGCATGTAAAATTTCTAGCATTAAAAAAAATTTCGTATACATTCTTTGAAATAAATCATTCATTTATTTAGCTATTTGATGTTTTGAATCAATAATTGTACAGTTGACAATAACACATTAAATTCCCCAAAACTAAAAAAAAATAAGTAAATGACAAGGATAAAGAAATGTCACTCTTCAAAATGCAACAAAAAATAAAAAGAGAAAATATTTTCAAATACAGTAAACTCTTGATTATCCGGCATTCAAGTATCCGGAAAGCTCAACTAACCAGAAAAATTAGAAAATGAGTTTTTCTAAAAATTTTACATCCACACTCCAAAATTTAGCATGTGCCATTCCATTCACGTGGACAATTTATTTCTGGAATGCAACGTCCGCTCCACACAGAGGGGCGTAGAAGGAGGAAGAAAAAAACAGCAATATACAGTACTGTGAAGCACACAAACTTGCTTTTTTTTGGGGGGGGGGGGGTGTCAAAAGCAAAAGTGGGAACCAAAAAAAAAATTCAAAAAAAAGTTCCTCGCCTTTCGTTGAAAAACGAGACCTAAAAATGGAATCGCCAACCGAAAAAAGTTAAAGGGATAGAATCAGTAAAAAAAAAAGCTCATGGGGAGTTACTCCAGATTCATAAGTCTCTTTCTTTTCTTTTATTTATTTAATCTCCGAATACCAGCAGATGTTAAATTCGATTACGTAATATCACGTGCAGGAGTGCGAATTACACAATAACCCTTTCGATTTTTTTCAAAGATAATTAGTTTTGATATTCAATCTGGAATTTGTTTATGATCATTTAAAAGAGTTTTATTATTCTTGCTGAGTAGAATACTTTTCAGTTTCATCGGCTATTTTTATATGCTTATATTTTTTCAATCTATATATTTACACTAAAAATTCGGCTACAGATCATACTTTTTTTATCATCAATTTTAAATTAAAATCTTCATAATATGTTTTGCAAATACGTTATGGAAGATACAGAAGTATTCTTGAAAATTATATTTAATGCACATTTCAAAATGATAAAAACAAATTATTTGGCCGAAAAAATCTTAAAAAAAAAAAAAAAAAAGCAGGGGCCCCCCCCCCCCCCCCCATTTTTTCCGTCGCACTCAACTATCCAGACTTTTCAGGTATCCGGAAATCAGCATTTCCCAAGCATGCCGGTTAGTTAAGCTTTTACTGTATATACATGTATATATTTGCATTTGTAGCTTCAAATAAGATACAAGCACTTCAAGATCGTACTAGAATACAAGCAAACAAATTTCTACTTTTAAAAACTTCCTAAATTCAGAAAATAAGAATAAAATAAATAAAAAGTTTTCAACTACACACTTTTACATAATATAATAAAAAGCAGATTTTTTTTTTTTTATTTTAAATGCTGCCTACTTTTTAGGCTTTAATTTATAATTCATTAATATAAATTATAGAATCATGAAATCAATTTTTTGCTCAAGTTCACTACTGGATGGTGTCATTCATATGGAATCAAAATCTAGCTAAAATTAATCAAATGACTTACAATTAATTTCTAGAACTATTAAAATAGTATAATGCCACTGAAAACACACAAGCATAGAAAGTTTCAAAACTCCAGCATTTTAGAAATTGAGTGTAAAATTGATCACAAAATTCCATCTTCATAAACATGAAGCAAGTCAGATTAAATGAAAGTGTTTAAAAAGGAACTTACCTTACGAATATTCTTTTCAATATTAGCTGGAAGGTTGAAGAGGAAACGAAATCTCTGCAGAACACTCAAAGCATTCCTCGTAGAATCTGCTTTCTCTTTTCTAGTCAGCATCTCTTCAAAGAGACCAAAAGCTTCATCTTTGGCTTTCTGAATGGCCTGCTCAGCTGGCACAGCCAAATCATTTCCCAATGCTTGAACATCTTTCTCCAAAGTCGACTTCAAAATATCCAGTGCTTCGAGACATGACATCACAGAGCTCACATTCGACTTCATGAAGGCGAGGGGCCCTTCATCGTGAGTGCTCACTTTCCTTTTCAGAAATGCGAGCCCAGTTTTCAAATCTTCAAAGCGGGCTCCATGGTGATTTTCCAGCAAATACCATATGGGTTCAAAATTCTGAGACAAAATATCACCCGTTCCTTCAGGAAATAATTCTTGCAATTCATCCACTGGAAATCTTTCAACGCTGGACTCATCAGATAGTCGGAGAGGATCATCTGGGTACAGCTGAGATGGAGACGTGGGTCTGTTTTTCCCAAACCAAGATTCATCAACCCACACAGCAGATTCATCAGTCAAACCTAGATCAAATATACTTCTCGAACTCAAAGCAATTCACTATGTTTGTATTTTTATATAATATTATATGCTATATCACTTTTCATCAAACACAATAAACATTATACATAAGCTATATATATCAAGAAAATACAACTGCCACAATTAACTAATTATCATACAAGTATATTATGAATATAAATTATTTGAAAACAAATTGGTAGCAATTAAAGACTAGGAACAATGAAATGAAAACAGTGAGTAAAAGAAATCACGAACTTACAAATATCAATTATCCTTATTCACCAAAAGAATAAAAAAACTCATTATTACAATAAGAGGGACACAAGAGTTCATGGAGTAAATACTTAAATATGTCTCTTAATAACACACTTTTTGTATTTATGCCTCAAGTTGATTTTACATACCAGGAAAAAAACGAAAACCTTAAATATTTGATGACTAAAATCTAATAACTTCAAAAACAGAGGGTTTTTTTCACAGTTTTTTACACAAAATTTTTTTGCAAAAAAAAAAAAATTGATATTGCAATCTTGAAATCTTGTATTGTTCACTCAAAGGTTGATCAAAATAGTAGACTTCATAAAAATTATTTCTCATACATGCATACTTTATCACCACACATACCCTCGAACTCGGAGAATGGCAGATCCCTGTCGGTTGGATAGAAATGTATGATGCTTATTGAAAGCCCCGCCCTCCAAAATATTATAAACTCAGAATTTGAAAAACAGATTTAACAAAGCATAATTTTGAATCTCAACATGCATAAAATAAATAAATAGAAATAGAAAAATAAAAAAGCAAAAAAAATGCTAAAAGTTTAAATGATGACAAAACAAAAGTGAAATATCTTTCCAGCTAAGGTTCATAGAGAATTCGTTATGAAATTTTAAATTAGGAAGTTGGGAATAAAATATCTTCATTTTTTAAAAATAAAATCCTTTAAATTCCTTATTTTTCCTCGAGAGAGTGTTGATGTCATTACTCGATACAATAAATGATTCTATACAGTTCAGTTGATTGCATACTGCACTTGTGAATAAAAATTTTAAAAAACATACTGTTATTAGTGCACTTAAAAGTTGAAGATAGCTTTTTAACAACAATCTGGGGTATATATCAAAAAATATAAAAGAAGCAAGGTGTTCTAGAAATATTCTATGTAAATTAGAATTATAATCACATTCATATTATATTCTAATTTTTAATGAATGTTGAGGAATTTTTCTTTCATATGATATTCAATGTGACTTAACTTACTAAATGCATTTTTTCTGTGTCTTATGCTTTTATGTTTTCGTTTTCATATCCATGCTTTTGATATAAAAAAAAATTTCTACTTTTGAGTACACCAATAAAGGCAAGTTTTTAAAACCATTTTAACTTTCACTATTTTCTTCCTTTTAGTTATTAATACACTTCATAATTCATATTATGGAGCACTGTAATCAGTTATTTGTCGAATCCAGTACCAGATGGCACCACTAGTAAGGAATCACAATTTAATTGAAGAATCAAATAATGAAGTTCTGAAATTATTAAAATATTGTACTGCCATCAGGAACACACAAATAAACAAAATTTCAAAACTTTAACACATCAGAAAGTGAATGAAATATCAATCACAAAATTCAATCTTGTTCACGTGCGTGATATATGAAACAAGTCAGGTTAAATAAAACTATGCAAAAATTTCCTTGGGTCAAAAAATCATTCCCTCTAAAGTTTTTTTTTTTTAAATGAAAGGATATAAATGATGGGACAAGGTTCATTCCAGGGATTTCCACAGCACAGTAATATTCAACAAGGTATACAATAGGATAATATATAAACAGGAATAATGATAGATGAATAGCTTCTTACCAATGCATCTAACCAAAACCTTAAATTGAACTGTACATGTTCCTCTTCCACCTGATTTTGTTGTAACGATAACATCTCCATACTGCGGCACTCGAACCGCTCCACATCGAGCAACAATTTTGCTTGGGGAGTGCCACTCTGCATACATCAGACACTCTATACCACATATCTGAAGACCTGAAGGAACAATTTGAGAAGGAGACAAATGTTGGTGCATAGGTTTGTGTGGTAAGTCATAGGGTACAAAATGAACAGTAATACATTAGGAATTTTATATTAACCCCTTAACTGCCCTGTGATTACATAAATGCTTTGTTATATATGTGTGTCTTTAATAAATATATTTCTCTGTAAGTTGTTGTTAGCCATATAACTATGCCCACTGCTTTGAAATGTAATAAAATGACACTGAACAGGGGTTTGCCCAGAACATCCCCATGTCTTCGAACAAGGGATAGAGATATTACTGTTAATAGTGATAGTAAAAATCTATAGTCGGTGCTCAAAGGATGTTTGAGTAGTTTTTTTCTGTTTGTTTGTTCCTTTGTTGTACTTTGGTGTTTGTGTATAATAACCACATTTTCGAATCATTTTATTTTTTTTAATGAATATGTCCAATAGTGAGTTAGTTGGGTGACTACTTTCTATCATCTTCAGGGTCAGAAACATTAGAACCCAATATTCTAACTTGGTACCATCAGCTTTTTCAATGAAAAATGTATTACACAAATGTTTAATTTGCACCAAAAAAGTTTGCCATGAATCTCGCTACCCATGTGTTTAATATGCTGCTGGTTTATGTGACCAACCATGTTTTAAGATACATCACAAAATAGCTAAGTACTAACTCTTTCTTTTTATTATTTTCTGTATTTTAAATTTTGCATAGTGATCTTTCCATTGTTACAATAAACATTTTTTAATTGCAAATTGTGTCACTACTTTTATCCAAGTGCACCATGCAATACACTCTAGTGCAAAAAAGGGTGGTAATGGGGAATAAATTGCATAAGATTTCACTGACAGTTAAGGAGTTAAATAGGAAGCGATACATGAAACAGAATGTGTAAATACTTGGATAGGAATTAACAAATGAAAAATTTTGGATACACAAACATCAATGGTTTCATAATTAGTGAAAAAATTGAGATACATGCAAACACACAAAAGTAGATTTTAAAAATGGCAGGATTTCCATCACAAGATTTTAAAGAACTTAAATAAACTGTTGCAGTTTATCCTTTTTGATTCATGTATTGAGAATTTTTGTTTAAAAAACATTTTTATTAAAATAATCTCGACACAAAAATTTAAATCAAAATTACATTCAGATCATGCATACCAAAATCATCTGAGGAATGATGAAATATCAAATTAAGGATATGAATTTTAAATACTAAAAGTTTAATATTCATTAATCTATATAAATAAAAGTGAAAAAACAAATAATTTTTATGTAATAGAAATCCAAACCACTATTGTAACTATCACGAAACATAAGGAAAATGTTAATGAAGGTTTCATGACAAATTAAACAGCTAATTTTCTATTAACCTTTTGAGAAGGGTTGCACCGTATTTGTGATAGTATTTTTGAAATTCTAATAAATTGTTCCAAGCTGGTATCACACTGAAGTGTCTGTCGGTAGCTAAAAGTCACAAGTGTCAACAGTGACAGTCAAGAGAGAATGTGGCAAGCAACTGGCACACCCAGTGGCAGTTGCCTCAAAGGGTTAATAAAAGACATAATATTTTCATCCCAAGCAATGACAGGTATATCGGGTAGTTGTGTCAATAATTTGCAACATTTAAAATAAATAACACAGGATTAAACATATAGTATGTTAGTATATGGAAGTTGAAAAAAAAACTTAATATGTCAAAAGGGGTTAAATCACAGAATAAAAGAATGAAAATACATTTAAGTTTGACTTAATGAAACACGTAAAGAATAATGACAACAGATTATACCGTCTTGAATCAAGCAAGCAATCCTCAGAAAAGAAAAGTGTCAATTAAAAGATGAAACAAAAAACAACTTACTGAGTAAATCTCTTTGTGAAGTTCCTAAATTTTCTCCCCGAATCGTAACTTTTGTTCCAGGTTCTCCTTCCTTTGGCGAGAGACCAGTCACTTTAGGAGGTTCCATCAATGTCAGGTTCTTATTGTCTATAACAAAAAATATATCATAATTAGAAATTATGTAGCATTACTACTAAGATTTACAAATATTTGGCAGGAAAAGAACAGGGTGGCTACAGAAACTGTGAAAAAATTTCCCTGATTATCCCCCGATTTCCTTTACTAAACTTACAACATTTCCCTGATTTACGGCTACTAATTATATTAGTTTCCCGGCTTTCTCTCTACTCAGAATCACTGTATGTGTACAATATACATTATTAAAAACACTTTTACCAGTTATTTAATATGAAAAAATATTTTTATGAAATTTAATTTTAAAAAAATGGAATGAACATCCTAAAAAAACTATTGAAACAATATATTACATTTCATATATGTAAAAGATGCTGGAAATTTTAACAAAATACTTTGCTTCTAAAACTACATTAAGAATTCTAAGAAACATTAAAACTACTCAAGTTAAAAATTAAATTAACAAGTTAAATTATATTAACAGTAAAGGTTATTATGATCTTTGCTCAAAACTTTAAAACAGTTCAATAATTAATTAGTGCTCTTTTCATGAGTACCAGAATAACATATTGCAGCATAAATATAAAAATAGTATAATTATACATACCTAATAATATATATTTTAGCAAAGATTTAAACAAGAGAAACTGCTAAAATATTACTTCAAATCTTTATTCTTTAACAAATCATAAGAAATTA
>BGPR01004899.1:51118-103262 GCA_013235015.1 Araneus ventricosus
GACTTTTCCGCGATTTCCAGGTTCTGTTGCCACCCTGAAGAATTAACTCAAACACTCGGGTGAATAATAAATAAGAATGGCTCAAGTATAGACACTGTAGAACTTCAGCATCCCAACTTTTTTCAGTGTTAAATTGTTAATTTAATTTTGCAGATAATATTTAAACCTGTCAACAATCTAACACATTTTTCCTTTTAGCACTTTCAATCTTCAGGGCAAATTCTGGGGGAAATAGTATATCTCTCTTTCATTCTTCTGAGCATGCTTTGCAACTATGAACTAATTGTTTTCAAATACAGTAAAAGCTTAACTAACCGGCATGCTCGGGAAACGCCAATTTCCGGATACCTGAAGAGTCCAGATAGTTGAGCGTGACAGGAAAGGTGGGGGGGGAGGGTAGATTGTAGCCTTTTTTTTTTACCGATTCTGTCCCTTAAACTTTTTTTTCTGTTCTCAATTTCTTTTTTAGGTCTCGTTTTTCGGCGAAAGGTTGAGGAACTTTTTTTTTCTTTGGTTCTCACTTTTGCTGAGTGGATGCTGCATTCCAGAAATAAATTGTCCATGTGAATGGAACAGCACGGGCAAAAAACTCATTTTCTAATTTTTCCGGTTAGTTGAGCTTTCCGGGTACTTGAATGCCGGATAATCGAGAATTTACTGTACATGGCATGAAGGGAGATGAGACTGTTGAAAAGGGCAATCCTAGACATCAGAAATGGTGTTTCAAATGTTTTCCCACTGCAGAAAATATTTTTACAGGCCCAAAATTAGACAATAGGAGAGTGAAAGTTATTTAATAATAAATAAACAGTTAAATTTAAAAAATATTGTACTGTAAAATTTTTCTTGTAAATAAAAATGAAGATATTTTCCCAACATGTGTAATTTACAATAAGACCCTGCTGCTCCACTTAATGCTGTTTCACTATTATGCGGTAGTATTGAGATTCCTTGAAACTGCACACAGTATCCATATTCCTGGGTTAGTTTGTTACAAAATTCTCAAGCTAGTTAATGAAACAGAGTTGGATAATGTAAATGCACAGGATATTGAAGAATTTTTACAAGTTACAAATAGTGAAAGTCTTTCCAACAATAATCTTGAAGCATTAGAAGAACATCAAATGCGTGAAGATGACTAAATTAGAGTTTCTGAAGAGGAGGAGCAAAAAGGAAATTTCTATGGATTTTCTAAAAAAAAGTTTAGCCACTATAATAGAAATTATGGAACAGTTTGTTCAAAAGAATATGAAATTTTATAGAAGTTCAAGGTATGATGAAGAGATCACATAATGTCCTTCTATCCACAACTACTTACTGAATGAAACAGAAAAGGCAAACGACATTAGATGACCCACAAAAACAAAAAATGTAAAATGAAGAACAACACAAGCATGACTTATTTACTTGAACTTTTTTTTTATTTTCATGAATGTTTTATGAATAAAAATCAAAATGACCAATAAATAAGTCTATAATTATTATAATAAAAAGTATTTAACAATAAATGTTACAAAATAAAACAAAAAAAATGATAATTTTTCATATTCTCAGTTCTGTTTCACATATCTTCATTATTTACAGGTTGTGATAAACTTGTTTAATGCTGTTTCGTTTAACGCAGGAACTTATTAGAAAGTATCCTACACTTAATGTGGGTCCGATCATAGGAGCTTTAAACTTTTTTTATTCATAATTTTTTATAAATAAAAGCAAGATTTGCAAGAAAAGCAAACAAGAAAATTTATTTGCAAGTTTACATTTTAATCGAAATTAAATAAAAAGTTAATGATTGCTTAGTTAGAATTTCTGTATTAAAAATTTATCTACATGAAATCGAAAATCTAATCACTAATTTTTTTTAATAATCATTCAAAATTAATCTAAAAAGCAATTATTACTTCATCAATTGAAGAATTACAATTGAGGAATATTGAGATTTGTTTTGATTGATTTGTTTGGTTCATTTGTAAGATGTGATTGGTCAATTTATTCAAATTTGATTAAAATTTCGTTTGGAATTCTAAAAATTTATTTTTGATTGATTTCATCATTTCAAAAGTGTTTGCTATGAACTTCGTGACAGAATTTGTTATGGTGTCAAAGTGTAGAAGAAAACAAGGAATTTCAGGGAAGAATTTGCCCGCAACACACTTGCAATGCCGCAGGCATTGCGTACGGGGTTTTTGATTTCAGTATTTTTTTTAAATTGATTTATAAAATTCAATGAATGAGTGAAGCTACTAGTGGCCCACTATGCTGAAAGCAAAGCCATTGTTTTGTTTTTTTTAAGTTAAAAAATTTCCTTGGTAAATACTTGAAATGCTGCAGGCAATGTGTGCTCAATCTTTCGTTTTCAGGTGACGCATGCTCAAGAGAGGAATAAAAAGCGCACTGCACATCCAGAACAGCATTTGGCGACAGCAAATGAAATTGCACCAAGAAAAATTGGTGAGAAACAGGTATGTACCGTTAACTCCACATTTACCAAAAATATTGCATTATTAATATTTTACAGAAATAGAATTCAACTAAAAACTACAATCCAAAAATGTAATTTTATTTTTCAAATACCACTATTAAAACACTGTTTTTCAACAAGTAGGTTCAAAACATATATTACTTTGAAGATATGTCTTTCTAATTACAAGAGAAAGAATTAGTGACATTATTAAGATAGCAGGGCCCCATGCACAAACTTGACAAATCTTACCAATATCCTAAGAGAACAGCTCAATCAACAAGTACCACTCCGTTAAAAGAATAACCTCAACACTTAAGTTTGGGAATAATTGGGACCTCATTAATGGAATAGTACAGAATTAAAAAACTATTAGCCAAGACAAGGAAAGGGACTTGCAAAAGCGTAACAAATAATGGGGCCCCTCACAGAAAGCAGCAGCTCTTTAAAAAGAAATGTAAACTTAAAATGAATTGGCTATTTTCAACACACAATTAACATGCTCCTTTGGTCGTGGTTTTTGTTGAAACAAACCAAAATGCTTCCGACTGAAACATCTGTCACTTCGGTAGTGTAACTAATAATCATCACGAATGACAACGCGACGAAGAGATTTGAAAAAAATCTCGTAACAATACTTTCCTTAACTTTCATAATCTTTCAATAAAAATAATTAAAGAATATACTTAATAGAGGACCAGTGAAACAATTCAAGAGAAACGGTGTTATAGTTACTAAATGCAGATTTTAGTAGCAGAATGAAACGAAACACTACATATATCACACATAAGAAAATAATTTTCTAGATAAAACGGAAATCAGCTACGCAAAATTATAATTCTTACGTACAGTTGGCAGGCGATTCCAACGATGAGTAAAATTATAAAAATAGAATCATTGTTTTCTGAATCAACAGAAAAAGTTATTTATATCCGGTTAAATTCAAATAAAGTTATTTGAGATTAAACAGAAACTTAGCAAAGACCAGTTTGTTTATGATTCTTTTCTTCTGCTAACTTCTCCTCCTACAAAGATTCTGCGGGCTTTTGCCAATGTATCGCTCTATACCTGAATTCGCTGTATATCCGCATAGTGGTTATGAAATTAAAATCTGATGAAATGAAATTCCTTGTTCTTGTTACTTTAAAAGTAAGTTAATATAAAAATAAGAATATTAACAAAAGTTTTGCAAATGAGAGATGACCAACTTTCTTTTGGATGAAGATAAAACCAGGTTAATTCTACCATTCTAATTCAACCTCTTCTGTCGGAAAGATTCCTAGTTAAAGCACAGCGGATTTAATGAAAGTTTTCTTGAGACTCGTCAAATTAGCCTCTTTAATTTGTTTGTAAACTTCTGAGTATATTGGTGGAGGAAAAAGAATACAACTTCATAGTGTAGAGTAAAATAACGTGCAGTTAGATCAGTGACGGCTTATCTATTGGGGCGTCGCACTATTTCAAAGCCTTATTTAATACCTAATTTCGTAACGTTTATCGACTTTTTTCTGACAATTCATGATCTTGGGGTATGCATATTAAACTGTTCGTTAGTTACTTTCTGTAATCGCAGTTAAGATTTGAAAGATTCTCAGAATGGAATTTCAAAAGCTGCTCTTTTGTCCATCCCAACCCTTACAGGGAAAATCGCAAACTGCCATTCTTCTTGTCTCTTATTTTCTCTCTTTCCCCCTACATACCATATATTTTTTATTTTATTTATTTCGCTTTTAAATTCGGGTAATGGAGTGCTTTTCACCTAGCTTACATGAGTTTGCGAAATTGTCTTTTTATGCAATCAGCTGTGAGCAAACTATTTTTTATTTCTGACCCCCCCCCCCTCACTTTTGTGCAAAATTTTTTCGCGATATCTCTGTTGGTCGATACCACGTATTTTGAAGATAATCCTAATATTTTTTATTGTCAAATAAATTTCTTTGAATTTAACGACCCACAAAAATTTTCTCGCGACCCACGGTAGAACTAGATTGGAATTTCTGCTCATTTAATTCTGTTAAAATGCAAAAAAATTCAACATCTTACGCTGCATTTAAGAATTTTTCATTAAAAGTTAACAGCAATTTTTATTTGCTCAAAGATAAAGTACTGTAATCCTCAAAAAAGTGAATCTCGAGATTTTGATTAAATCTGCTTATTTCATTGACCTTCCAGAGTCTTAAAAAACATTTTTGAAATTATGTATTAATGTCTGTGAGCGCGATAACTCATCACGATAGCTACAAGCTAGATGGATTGAATTTGGTTTACGGCTTTTAAACCAAAATTTTAGAATTGCATCAAATTTTGGCTGAAATTCGTCAAAAGATCTGACAAATTTTTAATACTAGAATTCTACTCATAATTACTAGCTTATTACTAGAATTCTAGATCTATATCACATTTTGGTCCAAAATCCGTCAGGCTTGAATATATGGCGATCTGTCTATTCTTTCGTATGCGAACGTGATAACTCAAAATTGCAACTAGATGGGTGACTAATAATGATCTTTATACCAAACTTGCAGATCTCTCACTAATTTTGGACTATATCCGTCAAAGAATAGACTGCCGGTGTGTACCCAGATAGCAATTTTAGTTTGCAGCAAGCTTGCCACAAATTTGTCATGACAAGAGTGCAAGCTTGCAGTAAGCTTGCAGCAAGTTAACGAAAGCTCCGAAGTCACCATGAAACGAACTTGCAGCAAGTTTACCGTGTCAAACTCATTGCAAATTATAGCAAAAACAGAACACGAACACAACCCAGGATAGAACTCTCGACCTCCCGGTTCCGAAGGGGAGACGCTACCATTGAGCCAGTTGAACTCTGTGAGTAGAAGATAGATTTCGCTAATACATCGTTCGATTCGATTCGTATACGATTTATTTTTAACTATTTTCTGGATTTCATTAATTTTTTGAGTTGAGAATATGATTTGAAGTCAAAGAGAGAGCGATTTTCGCTAATAACTACTTTTTGCTAGTAGAATAAATTATGAAATTAGAGTTAAAAGTAATTACTTTAAAATGGGACAAAATGTCTAGTTATTATTGTTCAACAAACACTGACTGTTTTTTAGATTTAATTTTGTTTATAAACGTTAAAATTTCAACATTAAGAAAAAGGCGACATAGTTTTCTTTAAAGTGAGAGTGATATATTTAGTAAAAAGATGGAAAATGTTTCAAAAAATTTTTTTATAAAAAAGTTATTTTTTTCACAAATTATCATTGATTTATTGAATTAATAAAAAAGAATTACGGTCTAGGAGATGCTATTAAAAATCGGATGTTTTTCGATTCAAGTTCGATTCAAGTTTGACGCGTCAAATTTTGCCATGACAAGTCAAAATCAAACTTGCTGCAAACTTACGTGCTATCTGGGTATGTGAGCAAAGTAACACCAAAACATAATAAGCCAGATAAAAGAATTTTGGTATGTCGCCTTGACACCAAAACCATAAATTGCGGATTCAGGCGGTCGATGGGAATGTACTGTTGGACATTTGATACCTTGTACGGAGGGGCGCCGTCGTATTGGAACCATACATTCCGGAGGTCACTCAACGGTAAATCCTCTAGAAAATCGGATATTACGTCCTTCCTTTTCTCTTTTCTTCCGCGTTACAATTTTGGAAGTTGCGAACCAAACAAATATGCATTTAACGCCTTCTATTTTTAACATTACTGTACGGAAGGTATCTTCTCTTACTAAATCGATGATGCTGAACAACTTTGTAATTGACTTTTTTCTCGTATATCGTACCGTTTTTGAGATAAGAACGCTAACTCCGAATTTTGTCGTCAGGTGGCGCTGTGCGCGGTTTTCTTGCGTAGCGCATGGCAACTTTATTATACCTAGACCCCACTGCTATGACTATAGCTCTTGCCGTTCAGAAATCATTGGGGTGACAACGGACTTTAGCGGGAACACTGTATAATGCTTAATCTGGTTCTGCGGCTCATCCATTAGGGCTGCAGCAGCCCCTACACTTGTTTCAAATTTCATTTATTCTTTTAACAAATGTTTCTTAAAAATGGAATACTTTCTGCCAATTGCATGATGCAAGAATTGTTCAAAAAGCTCTGCAGGGCAGACCACTGAACGTAGAGCTACCAAATTTGGCATATAGTTACTTCTTGGATAGTAGGTGCTCACTAAGAAAGGGTTTTTAAAAATTTCAATTTGATTTTGAATTAATTAAAAACAGGGGTCGATCCAGGTTTTTTTCTTTTTAGGGGCCCATTTTTGTGAAGAAATTTGTCATGTAAAACGTTCAATTTTAGCAGTCATATTTCTATATTTTACGTGAATTTGAGTTTTGTGAAGGGGCCGTTTCTATGAAGTGGAATTTTGTGAAGGGATCACAAAACGACCCCAATTTTCGCCTAGATCGACCCATGAAAAATTAACTAAAATATCAACATTTCCCCCCAATAACTTCGGAGCCTATTATTGCACAAAATCAAATTTTACACCATATTAACATTAGAAAAATTAGTTTTTCAGCGATACCAATTATATTTTCAAGCATTTTTTTTCTTTAATTTTAATGAATTTCCAAAATTAATTTTATAGGCAATTTGCAATATTTATCAATGTTCTAATGAAATTTCATCATATCTTTCAGTAGCATTTTTCCAAAGTTAATGCCATGACAAAAAAAAAAAAAAAAGCTTCCTTTGGACATTAATTCCAAAGATAACATAATAATGTTTTCAGCTGGCATTCTTTCTGCAAATTATGCTATGTAAAAATCATCTCAACCCTTTAAAGGGCTAGTACGAGGTAGGGTCAAAAAGTTCCCGGAATAGGTCAATTACAAATTATTAAAAAATAGAACAATAATTTTACCTTATTGGCCTTCAAAGTACTTTCCTCCTGCATCCACACATTTCTTCCAGCGTTCGTATAACTGTTCAAAACACTCCTGGAATCCATTTTTTTTTAGTTTTGAGTCAGTTGCTTCGTCGCATTTTCGATTACCTCATCTGAATCCATAAAACGGTGTCCCTTCAATTTCAATTTCAGAGGTGGAAACAGGTAAAAATCCGCTGGTGCTAGGTAGGGAGAATAAGGAGAGTGTTCCAGAGTGGTAACACTGTGTCTGGCAAGGTACTTTTTCACAATCAGAGCGCGATGTGGTGGAGCATTGTCGTGTAAAAGAAACCAATCGTTTGTTGCCCATTTTTCAGATCGTTTTCGTCTGATTGCATCTCGTAGTCGTTCAAGGATCTCCAGGTAAAGTTCTTTATTGACAGTTTGGCCTTTAGGAATAAATTCGTAGTGAATAACGCTATCGTAATCGAAAAAAACCTCCAACATTTTCATCTGCGGTGGAAGAGGATGGCCGCCCAGTCCGAGGGTCATCTTCGATGTTTGCGCGACCTTCACGAAAACGCTTATGCCACTCGTACACAGCCGTTTTTTTCATAGCATCGTTTCCGTATGCTTTCTTCAGCATCTCGAGCGTCTCAGAAGGTGATTTCTAGAGCAAAACGCAAATTTGATGTCTGCACGCTGCTCTAAAGACGACATTTCAAAATCCGACGAATGAAAAATTTGTTGAAAACTTATGCCAACCTTAAACCAGCGGGAGTGGTCTCCCCTAAACTTTCTCGTATACTCCTAACACATGTGGAGAAAAAATAAGCTAAAAGGCAGTAAAACGAACAAGCGTGGAGAAAAAAAGCTTGGGAATCGGAAGCTTGGAGGAGAAAAACGTGGCTAGAAGCGGTAACGATTAGCGCAAGTGAATCGCGCAATAACGGTGATGAGAAAAGACAAATAGGCGATTTGAACAACTTTTTTTTCGACCGATTGAAACGAAAATTGGGCACGGATCTACAATTAATGTTATCAGGCCTCATACCAATTTTTATTTATCAAAGCCGTAGGTTTTACGAGTTATAATGTTTAAAAGTATGCGATTATACAGACCGACTGACAGTCAACCCTTTGATGGATTTGGCCCAAAATTTGATACGGACCTACATTCCTGATGATAAAACTGTGTACCAAATTTTATCCAACTAGCTATTTCAGTTTTTGAGTTATAGTGTTCACATGAAAGCGGACAAACAGACTTTCCGTAGACGGAGTTTGCCCAAAATTTGAGAGAACCTACAAATTATATGTCAAGATCAAATACCAAATTTCATTCCCGTAGCTCTAATAGTTCTCGAGTTATCGTGTTCACAGACGAACTTAATTCCAAAATTGTGTTTTTCGGACTCAGGGAGGTCTAAAACGTGGAGATTCCTCACAATCGCGAGTTCGAATTTTTTGACAAATACAATACTTTCTCTTTGTATACGAGAAAGTAAAAATGAATTTAAAAATTGACGAATTTGATGGGAAGTATACGTACCACGCGAAAGAGGCCTGCGTCAGGGAGATTCGCTTGCTTGCCTACTCTTCAATCTCGCATTGGAGAAATGCATCCGAGTTGGTGGATTAGACCGAAGAGGCACTTTCTGGAATAGGTCACTACAGTTATTGGTCTATGCAGATGATATTGACATAATTGGAAGATCTGAAAGAGGCCTTTCGAGCCCTAGAAATCTCTGCCACAGACACGGGCCTCACTATTAATGAGGACAAGACAAAGTTTATGGAAGTTCCGTCCTCGACTGGGGACTACACCCCTTTTCGCATAAATGGTCATACCTTTGAAAGAGTTAGTGAATTCAAATACCTTGGAACTATTATTAACGATAAAAAAAAGATTGAAAGCCGAAATTTACAACAGAATAAAATCGGCCAACAAATGTTTCTTTGGATTAAAAAAACAATTAAGATCCAGGCTTGTTAGCCGAAGACCTAAAATGAGATTATACAAGACACTTATATTGCCTGTGCTGCTGTATGCTAGCGAAACTTGGACATTAAACGTAAACGTTCAGCGAGCTCTGGAAACTTTTGAAAGAAAAGTGTTAAGAACTATATTCGGGCCTGTACAAGAACGAGGGTGCTGGCGAACCAGATATAATTTTGAACTTTATAGACTTTACAAAGAGCCTCAAGTTACTTAAATCATCCGAAGTAACAGACTGAGATGGCTCGGCCATGTCTGGAGACCCCCCCGAAAATAACCCGACTAGATTGCACACTTTCAAGAACCCCGGGGGCGCCCGTGCCCGGGGTAGACCTTCAACAAGATGGCTTGACGATACAGGAAATGAAATCAAAATTTTGAAAATAAAAAACTGGCAAAGAGTTGCTTTGGATCGTCTGAGTTGGAAGAAGCGTGCTGTCGAGGCAGCTAAGACCTGCAACAGGTTGTTATGCTATTAAAGAAGAAGAAGATACGTACCACGGCCTTAGAGGGAAGCGCTAGAAGGGGGGCACTGAATTATGCAGCAAGCAATCTTAAACCATTATTCAAGCTACAATTTTTCATACTAGAGGCTCGAATCTTTTTTTTTTCACAATATTCATTTATATTTCTTAACTCGCATTTTGATAATCATATGCAATTAAAAAGGAAAAATCATTTCTATCATCTCCTGTAACCGTAATTTGTTTGTAAAAAACCTACTCTCATTCTGCAAAATCTCAAGCTGAAAGAGCTTCTTACGAAGCGATCGGAAGAGTTGTTCCTAGCTCCAATTTAGAATGGCTTTAAAAAAAAAAAGCGTTGATCGGGAATAAAATACTTTCATTTTTGATGTAAAAAACGGTCAAGTCGCCATGAACCAAACGCGCGCCAAGCGAAGCGAATGACAGGGCGCAAATGTCGCCCATTGTGAACCAAACGCGAGCCAAGTCGCCAAGCGAAGCAAATGACAAGGCACAAATGTCGCCAATTGTGAACCAAACGCGAGCCAAGTCGCCACGAACCAAACGCCAGCCAAGTCGCCAAGCGAAGCGAATGACAAGGCGCAAATGTCGCCAATTGCAATTTTCGGATGGTAAGATATTTGGCGGAATTCTACATTATTTGGCGATTTTCGCTTGCGCCCGGCTAACGGAAAAGTACCTAAAAAAACACTTTTGTATAGAAAATTACAATACCAAAAATTCTTGTATCGTCTGAAATGTTTTTTAAATAAAATGAGAATATTAGTTGAACCAGACGATTTTTAAAAACCGCCGATAGCTAATTTTCTCCATAAGTTATTAGTATTTATTGCATAGGTACTTCAAATTTTGTTCATAAATCTTGCAGTATAAGGATGTTTTGGGACAATTACATAATAAATTTTTCATTGAGAAAGAACGTTAGGATAAATATGAATAATAATAATAAAAAAAATCGTTTTCATCCAAAATTCTTCTAATGTGATCTAGCAACAGTTCTTAAGTATTTTTGTTCTTCACCAATTAAAAAAATGTGTTATAAATTGTAAATTTTATACACAATTTAATTTTTGAAAAATTATTAAAATGAAGGCAACGAATTGAACAGAAATGAAAGTTGTGTCATGAAAAGCTAATTTTTTAAACTTTTACTATGTGTAAAAATAGTTTTTGTGACATAATACACATTTTAGAAAAATATCACGGAAAATGCCGAAATTTTTTCCAATTAACTGAAATTCTAATAAGATTTGAGGCTTTTAAAAGTTGACCTCATCTTATATAAAATTTATTTATAAAAATAAGCAAAAATTTTTAAAATGAAGGTAAATTAGTTCAAAGTCTAACCATCGCCTAGCAAAGGAGTAGCTATAAATTTGCATCATTTCAAAATCGTCTGCACTTAATTAACAATTATTAAACTTTAAAAAATTAATAAAAAAAGAAGGAAAAATGTCACAGATATAACATTGATATCTTTGAAAAGGTAACATTTTGAACTTTAAGATGGTATACAAATATTTATTGTCGGACAATTTGCTCCAAAGTTACTGCGGAAAAACGGTTTTGGTTAATTTCTAATTAACTGACTGTTTAATTAAGTTTTGGACTTTGAAAAGTTCACAAGTGTCTTTCCCCTTGTCTTAAATAATAAGTGCGCAAAATTTGGTTGAAAACAGTCCATTGGTTCAGGAGGAGATGTGGAACATAGCCACAATGACTTTTATTTATATTAAGATTAAGATGAGAAAAATGGCCTTATTGTAGCTATAGAGCCATGCAGCCCTCCTTAATCATAAACCCCCCCCCCAGAAATTGGCTATCTTTTAATCAGCTTTTTTTTGTTTTTGTTTTCACTCTCTTCTCCTAAACTTTTGATTTAAAACATACAGTAAAACCTCTCGAAGTGGCCAATCCTGTGCAGCTGTCACCTCTCCACTTTTGTTTGGCATGGAATTTTTGGTAAAACCTCTCGAAGTGGCCAACCCTGTGAAGCAGTCACCTCTCCACTTTTGTTTGGCATGGAATTTTTGGCACAAAGACATACAGTCAAAATAACTTCTATGCATGATCACTCAAATCCCTCCGAGTGGCCAGGTTAATTGCCCATTCAACTTCAATGAAATACACTTCTTCCATCTCTCTGGCCCTGGACCTTTTATTTAAAGCAAAGAAAGGATACAAAATCATATACTCAAAAACAACACCAGAAGTCAAATCAAAATTAATCATTCTTCCTGAAACTGATATTATCTTCAATTCCTCAACAGCTACAGATGAAATGATTAGAGATTTACTTTCCCAATTAAAAAAAAAAAAAAGAAGAAGAAGAAGAAAAAACACCCACCAAAAAAATTGAAAGATCCAAGCAAACACAGTAGATTGCATCTTTAAAAAAAAAAGATTTAGAAATCTTCTAATGAAGTACTTTTCATATTTAGAAGATTCTTAAAATTCACTGTGTCGGAAATAATGCATTGGGGCTCGTTTTAATATGTATTTTGTCTTCAAAAAAAATCCTCCACAGCAACTGATTTTGCTTGGAATAAATGGTAGGAGCTGTTGAAAAGTTTTACTTTATTTATAATTTACTATTTTGAAACCAAAAAGATGATTTTATCACTGAAAGATCAATGAAAGACAATGATTCATAATATGTACAAAATTTTAATACTATACAAAAAGAAAACATGCATCAGAATGCTTTCATCTCATGTGTGACTTTCTTCCTCCTTTTCTTCTTCTGTGGTTCCTTCTTTGTCGTATTATCCAAAACAACATCTTCGGGGTCGATTGGCTCGATCATTTTTCCTGCTTTCGTTACGACCCGAGGTTCAGTCAGGCTTCGGAAGCTGCTCGGTGGATTCCATGTATGCCCGACGGGCTGTCGAATGTAACCCTCGAACTGGTGGATGTTTGAGAAAGGGAAGGGCAAAGTGCTCACCTGCACAAAAAGAACACATGACTTTGGTTAACAACTAACAGTAACATTACAACACGTCTTGACCATGACATGATTCTTAGACCATTAATTCTCATTTGGTTTCTTGCCAAGCCAACAACAGTCCAGTGTTGTTTATTGGCCGGTAACGATCCTTTTAAAAATTAAAGTGGTAATGACTACAATAAAAATTTTTAAATAACAGAAATTTCAATAAATAAGTAAGTAGTTTTTATAAATCAAACCATATACAGTACTTTGAAAGCAACAATTGTAAAATAAAATATAGAAATAAAAGGTACAATTCATCATTTCAAATCTAAAATGTTCAAACTTTTTTTCATAAGTTAGAAATCTTTGAGTGTACTTTTGATTGAATGCATTGAACAGCGGCAAAGTTCTTAAAAGAATTAAAGAAATCATCCACTTTTGGTCACCAAGGACACAAGGAATGGGTATATTAAAATAGCAAAACTTAATTAATTTTGACTTTGAGTTAACTTAAATAATTCTGAATTATAAATTACATTTTAGCATTATGTTTATAAAAAATTGAAGGGACTAGAGAAAAATTTGAATTGTCGATGAATTTGAATTTAAACAAAAGTTCAAACTAGCCAAGCTTAACTGTATTTGTTTCAAAATTAAGTCGTATAGTGTTAGGTTTATGAAATAATTATATAAACTGGCAACAGTTAATTTATAAAAGCCTAAGATTAAGGATTGACAACATTACATTAAGATAATTGTAAACAGCTGATAATAAACGTTTTATTAAGAATTTTATTCTATTTATTTATACATATTGCATCTCACAAATCGATGAGATATCTATATCAAACTTATAGTCACATAATGAAATTAAAATGTAATCATAAACAGAAAATTCAATAAACATCTTGATGTACAGATATACCAATAAAGCCACAATTTAAAAAGGAATACAAGCAATCCAATAGTAATTTGAAGTAAACGAAAAGCATACAATAAAAACAAGGAATCCATTCTAGTTCACTTTTTCAAGGGCTAGAAACTATTTGAAATGGATTCAAAAGGATATTTAGGGAATTTTCTGTAGAAGCAGGCCTTTAGGCCAAGACAAAGCTTCTCATAGTTCGAACTCCCATAAAAAAGGAACCAGGAGCAAATCCACCAGCACAAACGTCAAAAGAAAAAGGAAAAAACATTAAAAACGCTAATAAGAGCAACAAAATATTAGCCATCAAGCTTAATTAATAAGCTTTCATAAGGTAAAAATCAAAAAGAACTTACCCCTGTAGAAATTAGCCAAAGAAAAATAATTTGTCCGTGCTTTCGAGAAAAGCAAAACAATAAACACTAGTCTCCGTGGCGCCATCTATATTCCCAAAAGAGGTACAGAAAGGCAGAAAAAAGAAAAGAAGGAAAGCAGAGGCCAAGACAGCAATCTCTTTACTAGCATGGGAAGGAGACCAATTCAGAAGTATTAAGAGAGAAAAAAAAGCCCTTATTTCCCATTTTTAACTATGCATAAATGTGCGTTTTTTTTTTTTTTAACTGTATATTCCAGACTGTTCCTAAGGACAAAATCTTTAATGTTGTAAATGTTACAAGGGAAATGGTTATCATTGAGAGTTTTTAAAAAAACATTGGATGCAAATAAGAAATCATGTACAGTTAATTTATAAAAGCCTAAGATTAAGGATTGGCAACATTATGTTAAGAGAATTGTAAAAAGCTGATAATAAACATTTTATTAAGAATTCTATTCTATTTATTTATACATATTGCATCTCACAAATCGATGAGATATCTATATCAAGTATGTAGTCATGTAAAGAGATTAAAATGTAATCATAAACAGAAAATTCCATAAACATACTTGATGTACTGCAGCTTTCTTATCTGTCACCGTTCATGGCATTACTATTGTATTTTCTTAGGTGCAGGCTCTTCTGGCGGTGGAATATAGAAACTAAAGAAAAAACACGATAAATGTTAGCTATTATAATTAATGGCATTATAAATAATTTGCAAGAACATGCATGCTATAGGACTTCTTGAAAACTGCATTAAAAATTTAGTATGAGAGAGTCTAGATAATTCGAGTTTTCCATAAATCAATTGGTTAAAAAAAAATCAGTTTAGCTCCCAAGTAATAACCAAAACATGCCAGCGTGAAATAATGACTGCATCTGGTTTTTATTGTTGTTCCAGGGTCATATGTCCACTGCACAAGCCACCTGCAGAAATGCCCCCTCCCAAAAGAAGCGGGATATATATAGATCGAGTATACAGGAGCAATGTATTTAAACAAAAAACAATTATTTTAAGATAATTAACCTATTGCTATCAGCAGTAATTTAATAATATGTAAGTACATTTTCATTTAAATATACCACACAGAAATTTAAAAAATCTTCATTTCCACTTATTTATTAATTTTAGTTGATAATTCGAGGTAGCGTAATTCCATCCACCTCAGATGCTCCGAGACTTTCATGTCGCATGATCAAGTAATTCATTTAGTTTAAGTAAGAAAATTTAAAGAAACTACTTAGCATCTCTTCTTATAGCCCAATAAAAATTTAATTAATCAAGGTAATAAATATACTTTTACATTCCTAAAGAGTTTTTTAAGGGTGGGAAAAAAAAGAACAAGCACTTTGACAAAGCAACTTCCGGTCCTTAAAACCCTCAGATTCTCTCTGATAAGAAATTCAATATATCGTTAAAGTGCAACATGTTGAGGGTCACTTTGAGCATCTATCTTACTTGTTGGCTTGGTGTATATGACCTGCTCAAGCGACCAGTTCTCCTTGGAGGTGATGAAGGGAACAACTGATCTGATCTGAGAAGATTAGAAGAGAAGATACTTAAAAGTGATGGAGAGGAAAAAAATATTTTGAAGGAATTTAATTTTTGTTTTATAAATAATTAATACAAGATGAACCATTTATCTTTTGTATCAAAGACACATAGATGCTTACACAAACAACCAGTCTCAAAGAAATTTCGAGTATTCCTGCTTCAATTTGTTCCAAATGGGGTGGAAGTTACATTACTATGTATATGCTCAGGTAAATACAGTGAGTTTATAATAAACTTTCACATAAAATAACTTTTGAGCTTTTGAAATTTCTCCACAAATCTTTTTTTTTTTATTGAAGGAATATGGAAAGGAATTTAATCATATGTCTCAAGTAAGAACTCCGAGTAACAAGGTGTAGCTAGTCACAAATACAAACTTCACTCTCTATTCTCTTCTCTCACTTCTATTACTAAGAGGCTTAGTTCATTTTTTTTTAAATGTTTAGAACAGGGTGGGTACCAGAGGGGGGGAACCAGGGCCCCTGTGGGGGATGTGCCCCCTGTTGGGGAAAAAATTTTGTATCCCATCGAAGGAAGATTTTTTTTAAACGGGGTGATTAATTGAACTAGTAAATAATAATCTAGCAAAATTTGAGATTTCATACTCACCCCTGTCGGGAGGGTCATTCCCAAATGGGCGACTCTAGCAGCCATTCCTGTGTTGAAGACCACTCCTATGAAAAATATGGGTGCAGTAAAAGCTCAACTAACCGGCTGTTGGAACCTCCATCGGATACCTGAAAGTCCAGGATAGTTGAGTGTGCTGGGAAAAATGGGAGGGTAGATTGCAGCCTTTTTTTTTTTTTTAAAGATTTTTCAAGGCCAAATAATTCGTTTTGTCATTTTGAAATGTGCATTAAATACAATTTAAGAATATTTCTGTATCTTCCGGTAACATTGTATTTAAAATATATTATAAATTTTAAATTTAAACATTGATGATTTAAAAAAAATATGATCTGTAGCCAATTTTTCATTAAATAATATAGATTGTAAATATAACATCATATAAAAATAATATGACGAGAAAATATTCTATCAAAATAATAAAACTCTTTTAAGTGATCCATAAACAAATCCAAGATTGAATATCTAAAACTAATTATCTTTAAAGAAGATCATAGGGGTTATTGTGTCGCAGCGACGTACAATTCTTCTTGCGATGTCTTCACATCAATCAACATTTATGCCGATATTTGGAGGATTACGAAGGAAAACAAAGACGACTTATAATCTGGAGTAACACCCCCAGGACTTTTTTCCCTACCGTGTCAATCCCTTTACCTTTTTTTTTTGGTTGTGATTTCGTTTTAGGTCTTGTTTTTTGGCTGAAAGTGAGGGGCGTTTATTATTATTTATTTTTTGTTGGTTCTCTGCTTTTAGCCGCCCCAAAGCGAGATCTGTGATTATATTGCTTTTTTTTCCTTCGCCCCTCCTGGGCGGAGCGTTACATTCAGAGAATAAATTGTCAGCGTAGAATGGAGCAGGCGCCGCGATGCTAAAGGTCAGGCGTGCAGATCTAAAACTTTTAGAAAAGATTGTTCATTTTCTAATTTTTCGTTAAGATTGAGCTTTCGGATATGTTGAATGCCGGATAATCGAGTTTCCCACATTTTTCAGCAATAACGAGCACCTAACAAATATATATGAATCTTTCTGTAGAGTAGGACAGTTTGAGACATACTGAAAGGGATGAAAGTGGTTTAACAATTCCTACACCCTCTTTTAATGCAGCCATTGTGAGACACCTATTGAGGCTCTCGAAAAGTTATTTCAGTTCAAGTAGTAGGAGTTAATTGAAACCAGTGGCAGAATCTAGGATTAGGTCCGAGGCTGAGGCCATAAGAAATTTTGTGTCATCGAGGCAGAATGTCAAACCTCAAGGCTAAGTAAACCAAAACTCTAACTTTACAGACTTTACTCACTGGATAATAAGAATCATAAGAACAATGCAATTTATTTCTATAATTTAATAAATAAATTCAATGAAATAACTGAGTCAAAATGTCTCTTTGACCACGCTCAAAGGCTACGTACAAGGTGGAATGACTACAAAACAGGAAAATTTTCAGTAGTCGAGGCCAAGAAAAGCAATGTTGAAAACGTTTTATTATTTATTTTTTAAGAAGGAATTAAGAAAAAACAGTTGCTAATGAATTTTTTAAATATACTCAAAATTCTTCTGGCTTGGCTCTGGGGAGGGGGTTGTAGACCCGATACCCCTGGATTACACTGATTGAAACTCATCCTGAGTGTGCAATATATCTATATATAAGTAACACACATGGCAGTGGTCATGGTCGCTGTACTAGTTCTTGCTACATCCAAAGAAATTCAGTGAAGTCTGTCTGCAAATTAGCATGCACTATACACAGAATATGTGTTTGATTCTGTGATGATTTAATATCAAATAGGATTACGACGGTTTTTTTTTTTTAGCGAGTGTGCAGTTTCTTTTCTTTATTTTATGTATTTGATTCATCCAAGCTATGGAACTCCATAATATCAAAGTAGAACTTATACTAAATTAATTTATTTTCTACTTGGAAATCTTTACTTTCGATTTACGTTAAAAAAGTTCTTTTTTTTTCAAACTTAATGTCGGAATTAGATATTTATATATTATGCATTTAATATTTTTTCTTCCTATAACCATTCTTGTATCTGAACTCATTAAAGATTTGCATTATCAATTCAGCATTTTTTTAAAAAAAAATTTTGTGTTTGGTAATGTTTCGTGATTAATGGATTTTGCATTATTTTTTATTTAAACAGAAAGAGTAATTTAAAAATAAGTTATCAAAAGAGCTAGTTTCAAATTGTTCAATTCTGTGTATTTTCACATGCTTTTAAGAATTTCTTAAACTCTCTCAATATACAGAGATTTTTCTACTACAACCTTTGTTAATAACTGTGAAATCGATCTGAGATATTGGGCACAAATCTTCTAGTCATATATCATATGATCATATTTGAAGTCAAAGATAAATGAGAATAAAATGGAGAACTGTAGTTAATGCGTAAAGCGTATAAATGCGTCATCAGGGTAAGAGTAAAATCTATGAGCCGCTAAAATTAGTGAAATCATAATGTTTTCTTGAACAGTGCTGGCATATAGCTAAAAACACTGTCCTTTACCCGAGCATCATGATAAACCAAGAATTTGAATGAAATGCAAATAAAAGAAATGAATTTATAGACCTAAAACTGAGAGATGCGCCAACAGGGGCATTGATAGGAAATATAGTTTAGCTTTTACATTTCTGCTATGCTTTGTTTCTTATTTGTTTATATATATATATGTAAAGTATCTCTAAATAATATGGAGAGAAGGAGATGATTCTTGAATCTCACCACATGAATTGATTCAGAGTATGCGAATTTATCAGCATTTACAGAGAGTCTCATTGACGAGTTTTATAGAATATAAGAAGATATTCAAGTCTGAGTTCTGAAGACCAGAAAAATACAATGATAAGAAAGATAAACACTAATTTCAACAGACTAGCTCAGGATATAACTCCACTATTGATGAGATACTGTTTGCAATGGATTCCAGAGACACCACTTTTTGGATGATTTTACACCATAGAAGGGGTGCTCAGGCAATGAGTCATATGGAGCATTCTTCCATTCCTCACTTTCTCCCTATTTTGATGAAAATAACTCCGCGAGGGGTTTCCTAGAATCCACTACTATACAATAACTTACAACTCTGATTCAAAGAACCAGATGAATTAATGTGAGAGGAAAGAACAAAAACAATTTCCGGAAAATATCATGTTAGCTCAAAATAATTACGTCACACATATATATAGAGAACATCATTTCAACTAGTGTTTAAGTTATCCAATGAAGAGCAGTCTTTGGAGAATGAAGATGAGTTTATTTTATTCAATCATGCTTTATGTCGATGGGTTTTCAGGTAATTTTAAATAATTGGGAAAAAATATCAAGCCATTGTTAGTATAATATAATAGATACAAAGCGGTCCCTGGCTGACCAAGAAAAGAACGCCGAAAACAGGTCTGGTAGAGAAGGCTACATGGTTTTTAAAGAGGAAGTTGCCTGCTCAGCTGCGAGAATAAATGCGTGCTCGAAGAGGGGACTTCGAGCGTCAGACCCGTTGAAACTGGTTTCATACCCGTTAAAGTGACTTAATTGGGTTGTTAGAGTTTTAAGTATAAATAATTTTATGAGTTGAATTTTTGCGTAGCATTTTTAAAAATTAGGAGACATGTTAATTTATTACATATATATATATCACACAGAGCAGAGCTCAGAAAATTAAGACATCTTATTAGTAGCTAAATTAACATGTAGAAAACACTCTTGCTCTTATGACCCATACAATATTCTTCTAATCAGGGACTCAACCAGTTGCTAAACCAGCGAGACCACAAGTGCTGCCATTCCATCCTCACTTCTGCATGTTTTGTGCAGGGCAAACCAGAAATTTTGGTGCACACAGTTCAGTGGAACTATACATATAGATACATAAGGAATCTAATCGTAATGAGTCCAATCCAGGCAAAATGGGGCCGTTTTGAGGCCCTTCTGTAGTCCACTTCATAAAAAATGGCCTTCACAAAATTCCACTTCTATAAAATGGCCCCCCTTCACAAATCTCAAGATTCATAAGCTGGCTCCCTTCACAAATTCCACTTCTTAAATGGCCCCTTCACAAATTCAAATTACATAAGCGGCCTTCACAAATCTCAAATTCATAAGCGCACATTCACAAAACTCAAATTCACAAAGTTTTATTTCATGTTTTTTCCCCACCATAAATGGGCTCCTTAAAAAAAATAAATAAAAAATCTGGATGACACTATTAATGTTGTAGCTCTTCAGTTTATAGAGAATAATTTTTTTTATGTAAAATTTTCATATGAATATCAGATTATTAAAAAAAAATCATGGAAAAACAATTAAATCTTTATTATCACTCATCATAAATAGGTGCTATGTTAACAATTCAATGTTTAGAGACGGTATAAGGCATACTCACTCTCTTTTTTCTTTTTTGAGATATCTGATTCCGGCACCTGCCCAGGGTCACTAACCAGGCAAGAACAAATCCTGATGCCCTTGACCCGACTAGCTTCACTAGTCAGCATCTCTTGTCTCTCTCTGGAGAAGAAAGAAAATATCAACTATCATTCACAATCTTTATGCTAATACTGAGACAATTATCCAGTGAGCTTGAAAGCTAAAAGCTGAAAGGAACACTTAATAAAAAAAAAATCAATTTTTCTAAAAATTCCAATAGCTGAAAAACTGGATCTAAAACAATGAGCAGCAGAAATGAGAATTTTAAGGTGTAAATGGCAGTAGAGATTTATTCTTAATATCTATCACTTTAATAAATAAATAAACAGATTAATAATATAATTGAAATTCCTTAAAAAATAAAATAAATAATTTCAATAAAATGAGTAGTAATTTCAATAAAGAAATTACTTTAAAACAACAATTACGACAATAAAACTTCATACTTATGTTCAGAATTTAGAAAAAAAGAAAAAAGTTTTCTGTAAATTTTTTTGATAATACCTCATGCAGCAGCTAAACAATTTAAATGCTATGCAAGACCTTTAAAATTATTCACTTATGATTACCAAGGACAAATTAATGCAAGGAAGAGGATTTAACTAAGGAAAACTCAGAAAGATTTTATTTTGTAATTAACAAAATAACTTGACACTTATAGATGATATTCTAACATTCAAGAAATTCAAGGGACTAGAAAAAAGTTAGCAATTACCGAGCTGATTTGAATTAAAATATAGTTAGCTAAGTTCCCACAGTACTATAAAATATAAATGCAATTCTATACTGTTGGCATTTAAAAGTGAAAGTTAGGTGGGTTAGATTAATGTCCTGTTTTTTTGACAACACGAGGGCTGTTGGAATGGGACCTGGTAATTTTGAGGCTGCATGATCAGATGATGAGAGACACCTGACTAGCACCCCTCCTCCCAAACTTCCCGTTGCCACACCAATGGGGCCCAGTCACTATGTATGATTTAGCGTGAAACAGCAGGCATACACGTTGAATCTTCAGGCAGAATCGGGTTTTGAACCTGCGACCCTTGATTCCCGAGGCGAGACACCACTAGGCCTGCAGCCTATTTAAAGTGAGAAATTTATCTTAGCAGACAATTTTAAAGAAACCAGATGTAAGATACAATGAAATAAAATATATTTTTTCAGTATTATTAGACCACCTGTTGCCATTTATCTGCTAAATCATTTTTTTTTTTTATTTCCCTATCTCTAAAACTAAAAGATTCTAACTTCTTTGTTGAAAGATGGATTCAACACGCCCAATTCAAAAACAATTTTGGTCACTAATGTCAACGAACTATTCTCATGTCAAGATTCATAGTGACTCATTTTTTATTGTGAAGGTTTCACTGCTGCCAACGGTGTGAAAGTCGGAAAAAGAATTATTTTATTAGAATAATATGAATTATTTTCCGTTCACAAAATTATTTGAGAAAATGAGAAATTTGAAGTAACAACACACATAGCAAATTTGAGCTCTCATTAATTAACTTTCCAGCATTTTTAACCTTTATCTCACTTTTACTTGTTTCATGTTTGTAAACATGCAAATTTGTAATCCATTTTTTTGATTACTTTCTGACTTAAGTTCTGAAATTCTATAAGTTCGCGTGTTTCAAAGACAGTACAATATCTTAACATTTTAAGGACTTACTTATCAATCAATTACTCAAATTTATTGGTTGATTTAACGCGAGAAGGTGCCATCTGATGTGAATTTGACAAAAAAAAAAAAAAATTGATCACGAGATTCCTCATTAATAATTTTTTGATGAATATATACTAAATGTGAAAATAGAATTTTTTAAATCTAAAATCAGCGAATTAAGAAAAAAACATAAAAACACGAGGAGCTGAGAAAAAATATAAGGTAACTAAGTCACAATAAACATCAAGAGAGTGATGAATCATGAATGTAAAATTCTAATTTACTTGAAGTACATCTATCAATGCTTGCTCGCTTTTATACTTTTATTTTCACTTCCAGATTTTTTGACTAAAAAATAGTCCTTTCTATTTTTAATATACAATAAATTCTCAGTGCTCAGGATATTCAAGTATCGACTCCATTAACAGGAAAAAATTAGAAAATGAGTTTTAAAATTTTACAGCCCGACGCCAAAATTCAGCACATGCAGGTGTGTGCCATTCCATTCATAGGATTATTTCTGGAATGCAGCGTCCGCTCCGCTTGCGGAGGGTGTAGAAGGAAAAAAACAATATACAGTAGAGCACACTTGTTTTTTATGGGGGGGTAAAAGCAAAAGTGAGAACAAAAGAAAGAAAAAAGGTCCTCACCTTTCGCCGAAAAAACGAGAAATTGACAAAAAGGGACAGAATCGGTAAAAAAAAAAAGAGGCTATAATCTACCCCACCCTATTTTTCCTGTCACACTCAACTATCCAGACTTTTCAGGTATCATTGGCATTTCCCAAGCATAATGGTTATTAGCTTTCACTGTACTAATAAAAAACATGCTTTAAATATATATATATATATTTTTTTCTACTTCTTTTGAAAAAATAATTCATAACAATTAAAACAAACAAATCCAGAAACTTTGTTTAAATATAGAATAGCATTATATATACACACTTTATTGCGATGTAATTTGATTTCCAAACAAAGGTTTATGAGTGAAAACTAGATTGCGGCTTAAATAAAAATATTCAATTGTTTTTTACAAGCATTGATATTCATGCAATTCACATTAATTAACGTAACCAGCAGAACATAGTAGTATTTATGCTCGATATAAAAATGAAATTCATACTTAGAGGTAATAATCTCTTCATCCTTTAAAGCTTCAGAAGATATCCATGCCTCCTGACTTTCATAAGCCCTCATCATCATTATCAATCTCATCAAAGCATCTCCAATGGAAGTAGGATTGTAAGAATCAGGTGGAAATGCCTCTGTAATGAAATTTACCTCGATGATGTCTGGATATTTTCTAGCTGCATTTCCATTTGCCCATTTTTCTTAGAAACACCCAGCAGAATAAAGATAGTTGAATTAAAAACACAAACACTTCAAGGACAACAAATTCCAAATTCAATGATGTTTTAAATTTCTTGCCAATTACACGATATACCAGCATACTGCAAGCTGAAATATTTTCAACTGCCTCATTAATAAAGTTTAACCCATCAATTTAATTTTAAGCAAGATTTCAGTATATTTCTTTTAGATTATGTCAAAACACTATATTAAGGCTTTGTGAAGTCAAATAAAGTTCTAATTTTTTTTGAGAAATCGTCAAGAACAGTGGTAGAAAATTTTAAAAAGATTTTGTAAATACAGTGAATTGATAATCAGGACCTTGGCGCTAATCGGATGGTCCTTGAGAGAATGTTGCTGAACATTACTCAATGATTCTATTACTGAAAATTTGGTAAAAACACTGAAAAATGTAAATTTAAAGATGTCGTGTTCAGTCTCTGTTAACAGTTGGGCATCTGTATACCACATTGCTCATCAACAAGTAAATTGGAAAAATTTACTCCCGATTTTATTGATTCTGAAGTTGAAGAAAATGTGCAAAACCGAAGAGTACAGCTTGCATCACTCATTAATCAAAACACGAACGATATTCTAATACAGAAGCCCTCAGTGGTGGGCTGCACAAACTGACGACAGTTTGGCTCGAAATGAAATTTTAACAGACAGCAGAAATTATCAGGACGGTAATAGCAGAGGGAGGATGATGACGGCAGCGGCCTTCGCAAACCCATCAAATTTCTCATTCTGAGGCTGTGGTGGCACCAACACTTCATTACAGTGGGTTGAAAGAGCAAAATTTGACTTACACGAAAATATGCTCCTTGAAGCGTTTAAGAAACCACACATTTGAATTAAAAATTGGAGCGACAAGCCAAAAAAAAAAAAAAAATCACCGACTTTTTTGGACACTGATTAGTTCACTTACATGTAAGTAGTATGTTGTACATATATCCTTCATTCATGCTGTATCATATTCATTCAATTTATCCATACAATGTTAGTTCATACAAATAACACCATAGTACCTATAGATACAAGTTTTTGAAAAAGTATTTTATGTTATTCTTTAAAACGTAATCCCGAATCCCACTAATCCGGACGTCCATGTGCTGGTCGGATTACGGATCCCTACTAATATAAGTAATCTTTAAAAAATAGAATAATGCAAAGCTTATGTATATAATATATGCTTATGGTTGGCTTTCCAAAATTAAATTGCCTTTTCAAGTCTTTTTTGGTTTTAATTCTTATATGTATTCAGTACAACTTTGAAATATGGCATCACTGGCGATATTTCCTTGTTAGCGACTTTGCGACTTTCTATTTAAAATTAAACCCACAATCTGATGTTTTGGCCTTACGAAACAATTAAACCATGTTTGTTTAGACCTTTAACTAAGTGCCATGTTTGTTTACAAAATAAAAAATTAAGCCAAAAATAACAAAATATAAATTACATATATAAAAGAATTTAAATGTACCAAAATATCAAAAAATAAAGATTACATTCAAATTCCTTTCATTGCCTGAAAAAATAATCAAAAGTGGGCTCAAAATAGCGACACTTTCGCGAAAATTTGGCTAATTTGTGGTAAATACTAGACAGAATTGCTCAGAAGACTGTGAATACATGATGACCAGTTATTCAAAAAAAAGAACAGGGATACATTCAGTTCCAGCTCTGAGGAGAGGTGAAAAGAAAATATCCTCTAAATAGGATGGTCGTAAACCTTCACTGAAACTTTCAGTATTTGTAAGCAAAATTTGTAGTATAATAAGATAGCAGGTTACAATGTCATGTATCGAATCATCTGCTGACCTTTGATGCAAATATAAACATCATAATGTCCCAATAGGGCCAATCTTATATAAGTAAATGCATTTTCAAAAAAATATATCTATATTTAAAATAATTTGGTAAAAAATTTCACGAGGTCCGCCAGCCTCAAACGCAACAGATTTAGAACCAATTTTTGTTTCATATGAAAGCTTATGGCGTCAAATATGACATCTGGGTCCCATTTTTTGAACAGAAAAAAACCTTCACACATTCTCTATGTTTTCGTTTTGTTCCAAAGTGAGAATGAGATAAGAGCGAAGCGATACATGATGACATATCTGGACATCATAAGCTTTCCATATGAAGTAAAAATTGTCCAAATAAATTCGAGATTGGTTGTTGCTTACAGCGAACTGTCAAAGGTTTCCCCCCATAGAGAATGTACACTGGGAAAGAGACTTTTCGATTTTGAACCGAAAATGGGGGTGAATGGAGTTGAGCATTGAGTATGAGATCTACCGCGTCATAAGCTTTCATATAAAATAAAAAGTGTCAAATGGTTGAGTGGTTGATTCCCAATAGTTCCATCACAATGGTTTGTCAAAATGTGCAAAATACCTATTGTAGGTGATGAAACCTGTTTAGTTATTCATTCTGTATTTATGGATCTGAAGACTTTTTATGCAGTGCGTGAAAATGTTACTTAAAACGTACAACTAAATGAGGTTTGATGGCTTTACAATTTTATAGAAATCTGTTGTCTATAAAGATATGAAATCTACTATGGTTTTATGGATACCATTCCGTGATCTTCATGCAGTATTTAAAAAAAAACTGAAAAAAAAAAAGTAGTGCTGGCATGAGAGCGAGCCATGAGGCGGTATTATATAAAACACAAAAATCAAATATAGTCCAGCAACTTTATTTTGATTAAAGTCGAAATCATTGCACCAATGATTTTCGCTTCGCAAATTTTTTTCTCATAAGTTGTATAATTTGCAGAAATGATACAATATATTAATTATACTTTTTATTCAATAGGAATGGCAACACTAAACATAAAATAATATTTTCTACCTATGGAACTAATATATATATAACAAAACAAATGATTTAATTAATTGTCACAAAATCTTCACTTCACGACATTCCATATGCTTTTATAGTTTATCCAGGAAAAATTTTGTAAAATCTATCGTTCAATTTCTATAGCATATGCTTTTATTGTTTCTATCTCAATTTTCATTTCACAAGTGCATATTAATTTTCTTTGTTTTAGAAGCATTTATTCAATTCTCACGCAAATCATTTTGTAAACGGCGAGAATATATACTTTTTTCAGCACATTAAAATCCTAATGGATTAAGATAATATTTGTTAGCTGTGGCGTAGCTACTAAATAAAACTGGGAATGGCAAGGAGCAGCAGCACAAGACTAGATAACTAATATATGAATAATTAATACTGTCAAGTATTTTTTATGAGAGCATATTCATTTATATAATTTTCACTTTTCAAAGAGCAAATTTTTAAATTTATTAATGATTAAAAAGGTGCTTTGCAAAATTTTTCCACAAATTATTCATTTTGAAAATGAATATTTTCAACAGTGTGTATTATGTATAAGTGTATTAACATTCCCACTACAGAGGAAAAAATATGCAACTGAAACTTATGTTTCAAATTTCGATTAATGAAAAATGTGCCTAAACGGGTAATACAAAAATGAGTCATGTTTTTAGCGGTTCTTTTAATTCCATCTTGGAATCTATTCAACAAATAAATCCAATATGAATTTTATTTGCATTAAATATACTAAATGAATTCTTACCTTGGCATTCCTAATCACCTCTTTCACAATACAGTTTATCTATAAATTGATTCAGTTTCTTGATCACGCAGCACTAAATATCGTCGTGGGAAAATTTGGAATAGAAGCTTCCTCAAAAGTTCTGTCCGCGGGACTAAATCATAAAAAACCATTTAATTAGTTAAATATACAGTATCATAACAGTAATTAATTATTTGTTTCTTTACATAGATTAAACCTAAATTACACTAAATTAAATATTTACAGAAACAAGGGCAATTACACCTAGGCTCTCACATTATTTAAAAAAAAAAAAGACTGTTTGCTGATGAATCAAACAATTTTATTTTACTATTTCACAAGCTTATAATAAGGCGGCAAGTAATAGATACATAGCCAACTAATGCGGTAATTTTGAATGGAAAACAACCGTTAAATATTTGTAGAAATCATGAAAACAATTGAAATTTCAATACAAGAGAATGAAAATCATGGAAAACAACTGATTAAATATTTGTAGAAATCATGAAAACAATTGAAATTTCAATACAAGAATGAAAATCATTGTCATAAATTGCATAATTTTATTTTATTTTTAAGTTAAGGAGAAAATTTAATTGCCCTCATTGAAAAGATATTTTTCTGAATTCTTTTACGGTGTTTTAAAAATATTTTTTTGTCCAATAGTAATCTCTGGAGTTATTGCTGAAAAACATCACCATTTCAATGAAATTTTAATTGATTAAAAAATACATACACTTTTCTTTATTAGAAATAAAACAATTTAATGTCTCATTTTAAGCATCAAGGCTTTAAAAACATTTTCCATGAATAAAAAGATATAAAATAATACTAAGAGATAACAGCTGATTCTTAATCATTTTTCTTAAATTTTACAGAATAATAATCCCCTCTCATGTTCATATTTCCCACTTTAACATACAATAAAAACACCTTAAAAGTTCATAAAGCTGAAAGAGAGGACCACTCTTCAAAATGCAGATTCTGCTAAATTAAAGTGTCAAAAGAAAATTTCTGATTTTTATTGTCGATTTCCTGCATTGAATATTGGGTAAAAGATTAATATGAATAAATTTACACCTAGAATTTTTATTCAAATTTTGTTTCCTTCTGATAGAGCAACAGCAGGATTTCAAGCAATTGCCAGTAAAATGTAGCATTAAATTCACATCCTGTTATTAAATAAGCACTGCCAATACAATAATACCTTGACTTAGCTACCCTAACTTACAAGAACTCGAAGTTATGTTGTTCCTTATTTCCTCTTCCCACTTTAAATATTTCTCATTTTAAAATTTAATAGAATATTATACAAATTCAAAAATAAAAACAAATAACAGGAATAAAATACAAATCTGTCCATTCTTTTTAAAAAATGAGTTGAAAGCAAGTCAATTATGTAACAGAAAATATCAAACTGTTGGAATCGTAGAGCTGACAGTCGAAGAACTTATAAAAATGCATAAACAAATCCCTAATATAGAAGCTGAACCTCAGACCGATCCACCAGAAAAGCAAACGACAACTGCTAGCTTTGTAGAAGATCTCGGCTCATTTGAAAAAGGGGTTACAGAATTTGCGGGCAAGAGAGTTTGAGCTAGTTGATGCTAGCTACAAGTCATCAGATGAGTTTGTTAGTTTTATAAAGCTATCAACATCTGCTTTGACCAGCAATTTTATTTTAATATATACTATTTTGTATTGATATGTACAAAAACTACATTCTTTCCTACAATTCTCTTTCATTTTATGATTTATACTCTCTCTCTCTATATATATAAAGCAAATAAGAACCAATCATAACAGAATTGTAAAAGCAACATAAGCATTCATAATAGAAAATGTCAAGAAAAAAACTTGCAGGAAGAAAATGCCACGAGTTCTTATAGAGAGAAAATAAACAAAAGGGGATATATATAAAACGGGAAGATAATATAAAACACAAACGCAATGAATGCACAATAATGCTGCAATTCAAGAAGATTTGTGGAAAATATATCAATATCATGAAAATCAATCAATGTTGAAATTAAATGGAAAGACTGTAGTTAATCGGTAAAAGCGTATAGATGCTCATCAGGGTAAGTAAAATCTATACGAATCGCAAAAAAAATTTAGAGAAATCATAATGTTTTCTGCGAACAGTGCTAGCATAAAGCTAAAAACACTGTCTTTTATCCCGAACATTATGATACACCAAGAATTTGAATGAAATACCAAATATTAGAAATAATTTTACAAACCTAAGATTGAGGGATGCAGCCAATGGGAGACGTGACAAAAGAATGAACCTAACGTGTCAAGTAGGATCCACGTTAGGTTCTATAACAGGGATGGGCAAACTTTTTCGGTCGCGGGCAAAAAATCGAAAAAAAAAGTTTGGCGGGCCAAGATATATTTTTCTAAAATTTTAAAAACAATATACAAGTATTAAAATTTAAATATGTTAATGAGATGAATGAAATTGCGATTTCATTTTTAAAAATTCATTATATTGAGGTTCGAAGTGAGATGTACTGATTCTAAGCAACGAGGCTAAATGCTCATCTGTCAGTCTACTTCTGAAATAATTCTTTCTAAGGTTCATAGTTGAAAACACTTGTTCACATATATAAGATGAAGCAAACATAGCACTGATTTTCTGGGCGTGAGGTATTAAATTTGGGAAACTTACTTTCGATAATGATTTGTAAAACTCTAACTTTGGCATATTTAGAAACGACTGCTTGAGATGATTGTTAGATTGCAACTCAATTAATTCAAGCTGCAAATCTGACCTCACTGCTTCACAATTTACGTTGAAAGGCATGGTAAAAATATCCAATTCTGTTTGAATGGCACTGAAATCTTGAAATCTGCGTTTGAACTCATAATGCAGTTTTTTCAAGCCATCTTCATAATTCTTAAGCTTCTCTTCATTTACTGAGGGTATTGAATTTAACCTCGAGAAATGAGACAAGTCGTTCTTAGCTAGCTGCCCAGCAAACAGATTAAGTTTTAGTTTAAAAGCTTTGAGATGGGCCCAGATATCGTCGATAAATTGATTTTTCCCTTGCATCTTGACATTCAAGTTGTTCGTATGACAAAGAAGATCTGTGAAAAATGCAAAGTCCGAAAGCCATTCTGTATCTTCTAACATTTCGCACTCCGCAGAAAACTGTTTCTCTTGGAAGAACAACACAATGTCGTCCTTCAGCTGCCAAACTCGCTCGAAAACACATCCTGCACTAAGCCACCTTACTTTCGTGTAATACAGTACATCAGAGTATTCAGATTGCGCGGACTGAAGAAAATCTGGAAATTGCCTGTAAGTAGGCCCACGAGATTGAATAATATTTATAAGCTTCACGACAGCATCAAGCACGGGTTTCATATTCAATGCAGATTTACACAGAGCATCTTGATGTATAACACAATGTAGAAAAACAACATTGTTCCCGCTTTAACACTTTACCGATTGAAAGCTGTCTGTTTATTGATAGCTTCTATAGAATATGCACTGCGAGTAATGTACAGAAACACATCGTTCCGATGTGGTTGAATGCGAAGAACAGAATCATTTTCAACAGAAATGAAACCGGAAATACTATCAATAAATCAAATAAAAAAGAACATTACAACCAGAGGGCGCGAGCGAAAGGCAGACGCAGTGGCGCCAACACTGTCTGTGCTTGCTATTTCCGCCAATTTATGTTTTGTAGAACAAAAATAGAGAAAGTAAAAAGATCATCAGTCCTTTGAAAAAAAGGAAGAAAAAAAATAATATTTAAATAAAGTAGAAAAGGAGATGGATATATAATATATAAATCATATTTTCTTTTAATTTCCGTCGGACCGGCAAATTAAAATTCTATCCGCGGGCCGGATAAAACCTTCCGGCGGGCCAGAGTTGGCCCGCGGGCCGTAGTTTCCCCATGTCTGTTCTATAAGTATTCTGCCATTTGAAACAAAAATAAATAAATATATTCTAAAATATTTCTGCTATTTAAAAAAAAAAAAAAAAACATTATATGAATGAAAAGTTTGATAGTCATTAATTGTTGAGAACTAAATCCAATTACAGTTTAGTTAAGAGTTCACTAACATTGGGCAATTAACAGACTTGGTATATTTCATTATGCATTACTTACGCCATGTCGGAAGATCCAGGAAAAGTACTCCCAAAGTGGATTTCATCTTCAGGCAGCTCATCGGTCTGCATTTCGGCAGATGCATTCCTTTGTAAGTTGGCTTTCAGTTGACTGATATTTTTCTCTACAGTGGGCAGTTTTTCTTTTAATTTGTGGCCAATTTGCAGATCACCTTTCAGCTGACTTCGAGCCTAAAAAAAGTTTTATTTAAATTGGAAGATATTATACAAAATAACAATAAAAAATAAATTCGTATTTGCAGTAAATACAATGAAAAAAGTATAATTTTTAAAAATTTGTAGTTAATTAAGTTCTTAAATTGGTTAAGTTTAAAAAAATGTTAAGTTAAATATTTTTGAATGCTCAAAAATATTCAGAATCACCCAAATTGTTCTAGAAACTTTTAGGAAGTTATACAAATTTCCAAAATGTAATAGTGTATGAAAATATTCTAAAGTAGTTTGAAATGCTCCATTTTAACCTCTTATAATGTTTGAAGATTCACACTTCTCCTGAAGTGATTGCAGCAGGGATTTCTAAAACCCACAATATTTTTACTCAGTTAGTAAATCATAAACGACTCAAGGCTGTCTGAAATTGGTCCTGTAGTTTAGGATACGTGGAATTTACTTATTTACAATGCTTTTATTTATAATAAGCTATATATAATTTATAATAAGCTATATAGCTATATATAATTCAGATATTTAATCCAAAATTAAAAGTTAGCTTCACAAAAATGGAATACAGATGTTTAAATGTCATGCAATGAAGACGAGAACCTCTTCATTGACCAGGTAGCCAAACATGTACCAATGATAAAGTTTCACATAAAAATTTCTATGAAAATATCACGATTTTAGAAACTGTAGCAGCACTAGCGTCAAGCCACTCATTTATTATCTTTTGTATCTGGCAACATGGTTATCATTCTAGATTGTATCCACATGATGCGATGTTGTTAGGTGTAAATAAAGTAAAATAAATGTACATAATTTAAACCATCATCTTTTTATTGCAACCATTCTTCTGGCACCTATCTTAATGCCAAACTGGTGACCCGGACATGACAAACTAATCATAACTTTATATAACTATTTTTTATTCATTGATGATGAAATGAGGAAATAGAAGAATTCTATATCACGTAAACCATCTCCTTAGCCTTGGACTATGACAAACATTATCTTCTTCCGATATCTTTGAAGCTAATTTTATTTTAACAGCAAGCAAATCCATGTTGTCTAATCTATGGCATTTACAACCAAGCATTTAGTAACCATTAATAGGTTGATATATATATTACAACCCGGAAGCAGAAGGTGCTTAAAAGTGTGATGTACGTCGCAGAACAAACACGGTCTTTGCAGAGCAAAAAAAAAAAAAAAAAAAAACCGGCCATTAATGAGCTTGCGTCAGAGATCCCCAGATTAATGAAATTTATAGTATTTGATATTTCTATTCCCATGTTGGAAGTAATTTGTGAATCTTAGGGATCCACAATCGACAAAATTGTTAAAAAAAGACCCACCGCATTTGATGGAGATGACACAACAGTTGGAACAACTGACAAAAGAATGCTTATTTATTCCAATGTTGCATCACCTGGCCATAAATTTGGCAGAAAGTTGTGAAAAGCGGCCGTTTTTTGAAATGTACATGCCAAATTTTCATAAACATTTTGTGAACAGTACTTCCCCATTAATGTCCCAGTATCTGACTTCAGAAGTCATTGAGAGAATTGCAAATTCTGAATGTATACTTTGGTTTTAAATAATTAATTTTAATATAATGTTTTATCATTAATGAGTAATAAAGATTCTACTGGTTAATTAGTATTTTTATATCTATTTTGCATTTTACTGTGGTCCACCAAATTTGGACAAACCACCTGCAGAATATTTCCAACTTCTGAGGTCATGCTGCAGAACACTGGATATAATTCTGCTCCTGGGTATTACAACAACCAAACTGTTTACAAAATGTAAACAAAAATAAAATCCATCTTCATTTGAGTTAATTTTTTGGAATTAAATTACACACTTTGTTGTTACTCAAAATACAGTTAAATTATAGAGAAAAGGCCTTCTAAAACTTATGCTTGAGATACTTAGTCACTATGACTATGCTTGATAAAAATGATTAAATTGCACATACAAGCATTCAAAGACTTAAAAAATTTGATTCAACTTTTACAGAGAATATCAATCTGTTATTCTTAAGCAAAAAGAAACTAATTGACATAAAATACTATTCCATTTTGTGCTGTTTTGAATACATAAAAGTTGAACAATTTTGATACATATATCAAAATTGTTTCCTTTTCAAGATACATATTAGGGTAAACCATATATTACTATCAATTTATGTGAGTTTATCAGCTGAAACTTTATTAATATAAGGAAATAAAAAGCAAATGAAATTTATTAATTACATAAAAAAGTTTAATAAAAATTCAATATAATTTCATTAAAATATATTGCATTCATTAATTTCCACCCCCAAATTTCTTTGAAGATAGTTTGTTTTTAACTGCAAGCAAATTCACACTGCTTAATCTATGATATTTATAACCATAATATTTAATAAAAATTAACATGAAGTTCAGCTTAACTAAAAAACATTTAAAAAATTAAAGTTGAAGACTTTTTTCCCCATGAATATACCATTAATAATAATACAACTCTTTTATTTGCATAACTTCCAGAGAACAGAGAAGAATATATAATATTTTTAAAAGATGTATTTATACCTCAGGGTTATATCTTGCTCTGAGTTTCTGCATCTTTGCCCATTTTCCAGTGTTTCTATGTTTTAGAGTCATTCTTTCCTATAATACAGAAAAAAAAAAAAAAAAAAAACAATATAATAAAAAATATCATCGCAAAACAAATATCACAGAGTTAAACACCAACATGCAGTTACATATTCATAACCACAAAGAATTATATATGTAACTATTATTATATTTGAAAATTAAAATTTTTCGATCCAATTTCAATTACTGATAAAAATAACTTTATGAAGTATACTTAGTGTTTAGTCACATTATCAGTTAGCTAATGCTTGTTAATACAGTTGTTTGAATGAGCTATTTATTGTCATGATACAATTTTAAATTTTTTCTTTTCTAAAAGTTAACAGAATCAAAAATTTCTTGTCTGGTCTGTTTTTCAAGACTGAATGGAATTAATTTGTAATTAATTAACTGCTAATTTTGTCCAGTTTCAATTTTGTCATACTTGAATATTATCTTTAATAAATTAATAACAGATAATGTTAAAAATAAATTATTTTTCAAGTGTTTTATTTATTGATATAATTAATTAAAATTTACATTTTACTTACAATTAAATAAAACTTTCTACAAGTATTTTACTGGTAACACCATAATATGTTACAAAATTCATTGCGACCCATTTCAAAAATCTAGAAAACTACTGCGGAGTAAATGAATGTAAAACACACACATATTTCAAAAAGTTGAATTAAAGAAGCATGAGTATTTTTGAAATATTGCTATCGCATCATTTCACAAGACTACCTCTTACCTTTTCATTTAACATTAAAATAATAATAATAATAATAAAAAGTGAAGTTTAGCTTGCTTTGGGGAGGGGGAGTTCTAGGAATTGCTGAGTTTATACATTTTTTTGTTAACATTCAATTAGACATTTAGAAGCAGACAATGGCTTCATACATTCAACACTTCAAGTATAGCATTGGAACTTGATTAAGAGCTATGAACAGAATTGTTTACGAAATGTAAAGAATTTTCCTAAGTTGTTCAGAGCTTAAAATCATAGCCAGTTGGTTCTTGAGAGGAATTTTCTAATCCAAAAGCTTCACACAAATTTTGTTTAATGAGAATAAATGGTGTTTCACAGTCTGCACAGTATCTAGGTTATAAGTGGAGAAGACATATCATATATGTGACACATATAATTAATCTCTGAATCATACATTTGTTCTACAACAATATTTGAGAAAAAATTGTATCAACATTTTCAACTTCAGAAATTCCAGATTAAAAAACAAAACAAACAAACAGAATTTTCCAGATGTTTGTTTGCATCCTTTTTGACATATATTGAGTGCATCATTCTTGACATTTATTGAGTGCATCCTTTTTAACATTTATTGAGTGCATCCTTTTTGACATTAGGGGATAATGGCCTTTGTTGCTAAAAATTCCATCTCAATCAAATTTCCAGATGTTTGTGAAACACTTGCTTTTATTGTAGATCAGGAAGGGGGGGGGAGGGGACAGAAAAGAAGAAATGACACAAATCAGAGAATAATTTTTATCAAAATGTTTCCTACAGCCAGATTTATTTACTTTTTCTTAATTCAAGATGGATCAAATAATGATAGCCCAATAAAACACTGATGTGTTGCCCCATTAAAAATAGAGGTTATCTTATTAAATGCCACACATTATTTCTGTTGTGAACATCCCCTTTTCTCAACTAATAAAAAGACTACAGTGATGAACAAGATATCATTGGAAAAGATGTATATTTTTTTGGAAACTTCTCACATAGCACATGCACACAAACTCAATCTATATTAAAGCACATTGCATCTGGGGGGTGGGGACGAGGAGAGAAAGGTTTTCATAGATTTACCAGTATTTAATAATTGTAACGCTAATACACATCATATATACTAAAAATATGTATAAACTATCTTTGATACTAAATTCAGCAGGAATTCTCTTTATATGACTTATAAACATTTGCATTAATGGAAAAATTAAATTTTCCAGGAAGAAAAAAGAATGAAGATTCCCTGAAATTGCAAGAGGAGAAAAGTTTAAAAGACTCTCAAAGTGAATGAATGCCTAGAATTTGAAGTAACCAGATTAACTATGTATAATTACAGCAATCTCACAATCAGATAATTAATCCTATTTTAAGTTCAAAGGATAGAGTAACAATTAAGAAACACCGATTCTAAGGGCATTAATTTCCAAAACAGAAGAATTCTTTAAGAAGTTACCAGAATTCGCAATTTGTCTGCTTCCATCAACTTCTCTAGAGCTTTGGCAGCATCTGTTTTTTCAAGTTCTTCAAATTCCTTCATCAGCTTTTTCATTTTCTCCTTTTTCAACAATCGGTGATACCTGGATGGAAAATTATATTATTTTACTCAAGTTCTAATATTTATTTTCAAGAATTGTGCAAGCACTTTTAATGTACAAACAGCTCATGAATCAGCCCTCTATACATCACATAGGTAGCCATTTAATAAAATTGCTTGCCAAAGTTTCCAAAAATTTTTACCTCTACATTTTATGCCATATTTAATTCTTGACAAAAATATGTGCATAATTTTCAGTATGGATGGCAAAATATCTCATTGATTAGAAAATCCGAGATAATTTAATTGACAATTTTTCAATATAAAATTATATTTTTAAAATTTAGCAAAAAAAAATTCCCTTTAGTCACAGGAACTTTGAAAGATAGCAACATTATTTGACAGTTATTCTAAAATTTGTAAGAAGTTTGCTTTCTGTAATACAGTCGACGCTCGTTATAACGACCACACATTATAAAGAGCAGTGATAAAATCCCCAACTGTATTTCCCTATGCAAACAATTCAATCAAAGAAGCAAAAAGCAACTTTAAAAAAATATTTAAATTTATGTGTTTTTGCATCATTTCAAAAAGTTGCTTTATCTTTTCAGTTTCTCAACATATTGAAAAGGTTTATCTTTTCTTTAATTTTTTGAGATAGATGGGTGTTAATTTCTGGGAACAGCTGTATTTTTGTACAAATTTGTTAACAGTTGAAAGTTCATTGTGATTGCATTTTGATGCACACAATGGCTTCGCGATTTCCATTTTAAGTATTACAGGGTGGCTTCAGAAACTGAAAAAAATTTCCCTGACTAAACCTACAACATTTCCCTGATTTACAGCTACTAATTATATTAGTTTCCCGTCTTTCTCCCTACTCAGAATCACTGTATGTGTACAATATACATTATTAAAAACACCTTTACAAGTTATTTAATATGAAAAAATAATATATTTTTTATGAAATTTAATTTTTAAAAAATGGAATGAACATCCTAAAAAAATCTATTAAAATAGTATATTACATTTCTTATATAAAAAATACTGGAAATTTTATCAAAATACTTTGCTTCTAAAACTGCATAAGAATTCTAAGAAACATTAAAACTACTCTTTGCAACACAAGTTATATTAACAGTACAGGTTATTATGATCTTAGCTCAAAACTTTAAAATAGTTCAATAACTAATTAGTGCTCATGAGTACCAGAATAACATGTTGCAGCATAAAAATAGTATAATTATACGTACCTAATAATATATATTTTAGCAAAGATTTAAACAAGAGAAACTGTCAAAATATTACTTCAAATCTTTATTCTTTAACAAATCATAAGAAATTAATTGCTCTAATCAAAAACTTATGCTTTTATAAAAGAATATAAGTTTTTTTTTTTTTAAAAAAATCCATTTATTATTACAAACAATGCTAGACATAAGATACTAATTTATAGATAACTCGAGTAACAAATAACTATTAATTTTCCCTGATTTTTAGGCATTTTTACGAATTTCCCCGACTTTTCCAGATAGATAAAATTCCCCGACTTTTCCCTGATATCCCGATTCTGCCTCCACCCTGTATTAGATGTGCAGCACATGTATGCATATTAACCAAAACTGCTAGCTGAAAATAACACTCTCAATAGGACTTTGAGAGGGATTTTCTGACCTTAAAACTTCACATTTATTTTTGCCCAGTGAGAAAAATAATATTTCATAGCCTGAAGAGCATTTAAATTATCAGTATTCAATGACATTTTATATTCTCTCTTGTATATCATCATTCATATAACTAATCTTTGAATGATATATTTACTTTCAAACCAAATTGAGAAGGATAACAATAACACTTCACAAATCTGAAAATTCCAGATATGAGAAAGTAATAAATCTAGAATTCTGGATGCATTTGGATCATGATCATTTCTGTATGTATTTAAAGAGGCAAGAAAAGTTGCGACATGATAATAAGAAACAAAGTAATAGTTCTGTAAAATATTTTCAAATACATTAACCTAATATATATGGGCAGAATGAATGTACGAGGCGTGTCCGGAAAGTAAATACCGTTTTGGAAAAACTCACATAAAAAACTCGCTTTTCTCGAAACAAAATTTATTTTTACATGAAAGAGCATTTCGGAAACTATTTTTCTACATAGTTACCACCATTGTTCAGACATTTGTCATAGCGGGAAACCAAATTGTCTATACCCTCTTCACAGAAAGATGCCGCCAGTGAAGACAGCCACTGCTGAACACCGTTTTTTGCGTCATCATCTCTTGCGATAATTCAAGTGATTTGTGACATTCCCATGCAAAACAGTTTTTGAAATTTGTGGAAACTCGCCACAAAGCATTCTTATTGTGAACTGTCTGTTTTCATGAATTTTCTCATTCACTTTTGCAACCAAACCATCATTGACAACATAAGGTCGCCCACTCTGTGCATCCATCATTGAATTGTCGAACCCACTTTCTAACCATTCCATCAGCCATTACATTTTCACCATAAATCTCTACAAGTTGACGATGAATTTCAGCTTGCTTAACATTATTTGCATTCAAAAACCGTATTTACAGAACACACTTCAGTCGGCGGGATTGGCAATCGTCTTAAACATTTTGAACACTCACTAACACATGTACACACAACACAATCTGGCTGTAATGGCATCAGTGGACAGAAAATCAACCAGAGACACGTGTGCATATGCACTAGTGATGCGGAGGTGGTAGAACAAAACGGTACTTACTTTCCGGACACGCCTCATATAAGATATAGTATAAATGCATACCTTTTACTTTTTATTTTATTTTGTCTACGAGCTTTAGCTTCTTGGTAAGAGACTAGAGCTCGATGCTTCATGAGTTCAGCATGCCTTTGTTTAGCCTGGAAAAAAACATGCATACCATGACTATATCTACATTTATACCAATACTCAGAACATCAACTTTAAATTAAGAAGACTTCAGTTTTACTTTCTCTAAAAAAATTAATAGATTTGCTTCCTAACAGAAAATAGTTAATAACTTCACCTTTTGAAACATAGTTTGCAAAAATAATATTACCACGAGAACATTTTTTCTGAATTACTTTTCAGACTACATTTTTCTTTATTTGATTACTTTAAAAATGCAATTAAAAAAAAAACTCCTTCAGAAATAAAAAGAAAGGAAATTGATTTGAATGGAATCAAAAACTCAATGAATGGCATTAATTAATTAACTACCTTAAAAGAGCAGGTCACATTCTTTAAAACTTGAAAAAAGGCTTACCATAGTATTCAGCCAGTAAAAGGCAATATCAAAGACAGTAACAAGCAGCATAGTTTTTTTTTAATAAAAATGTTAATAAAGAGAAGAAGGAATGCATCTAGTAACAGTTCCAGCATTCCAGAAATAGTAAAATTTGACACAGCAAAAATAACTTACATTATTTAGGAAAACATATTTTGGTACTTTTCCATTAGCCGGGCGCAAATGTCGCCAATTGTGAACCAAACGCAAGCCAAGTCACCAAGCGAAGCGATTTTCTGTTAGCCGGGCGCAAATGTCGCCAATTGTGAACAGCCAAGTCGCCAAGAGCGAAGCGATATTATGTTAGCCGGGCGCAAATGTCGCCAGTTGTGAACAGCCAAGTCGCCAATAAAGCGAAGCGATTTTCCGTTAGCCGGGCGCAAATGTCGCCAATTGTGAACCAAACGGGAGCCAAGTCGCCAAGAGAATGGTTGTAAGAAATTTGGCGGAATTCCACATTATTTGGCGATTTTTCGCTTGCGCCCGGCTAACGGAAAAGTACCCATATTTTTGAAAAATTAGCAAATTTTAAAATAATAACTTACAGTGACCTCTCACTTATACACGTTCTCTTTTATGCACGTTTTTCTCGCGGTCCCGGTCAGGGATATAGGAAAACAATGATAACTCTTATTCATTTATGCACTGCACTAAAAAGCACCTCTCACTGATGTGCGTCGCAAAAATTTTCTTAGTTCAAAACTTTTTTTTTTTTCTTTCTTTTTTAGCAGAACAAAAACCTTTTTTGCTCTTCTTTTAAGAATGCATTCCCTCGCCCTTCCTCTATTCTTTAGATTCCAGGAACACATCCCTCTAACTTATACACAGGGGTGTACGAGGGGGTTCTTGTGATTGACGTCGGTAAAAGTCGCATTTATACAGCAGCCAATTAGAGAGGTTAGTAACTTACGTACCACGTGGCATTGATCGCTAACGAAAGAACCATCTTTGAAGTTTTGGTAATGGTTAGATGTTGGCAAAAAGAATGAAATTGTCGCTTTTTTTTAAAATGGATGTTATTAAAAAATTCGAAGAAAATCCTTTTATACATGTAATTGCATTTTGAAACATCGTATTTGCATTTTTCGGTAGTATAAACAAAGTATTAATTAACAATACATGTGCATTGTATTCATGCTTCACTTTTAAGCTCCCTTTTGTGGTTTTTCACTTATGTGCATTTTTTTCGCTGTCCCCTGCGCCTGCGCACAAGTGAGAGATCACTGTATTTTCTCACAAAGAGAATTTCTTATCCTAAAGATTTTAGTGAAATTAATAAATGGTATTTTACCTCTTCAAGGCTCATAGCTTTCAAAGCTTTCTCTTCAGCTTCAGTCATAGGTTTATCTTTTTGAAGAACATTTTCACTTTTTTGAAGCAGCTCATCTACTGCAACTGCAACAGGATGTTTCAACTGCAAAAATATGTCAACAAAATGTAATAGTACTCTTTATCAAATATGCATGCATGATTTAATTTCTAAAAAGTGAGTAAAAGGAACATTATATAATTATTTTTTTAATAAAGGAAACTCATAGTGCAAATTTTTGCACAACAAAAGGGAAGACTATAATAGTCTTTTACAATCACATAATTAGATTATTTTTCATTCTGCTGAATTTGAATAATTGAATAAAATTGAAAATGAACAAATTACAAAAGGAAGCTCCTTCTTTTTTCAATAATTCGGTCAATCTGCTATATTTTACCATTTAGTTTAATTTGCTTTTGATGATAATTTTGTAAGCAACATAATCGTCTAGCTCACAAAAAAATTTTCCTCAGTGGTAAAATGTTTGAAACTCTGTTTCCTGCTCAAATGGAGATGCCAAACTCGACAGTTCCCCTCCAGCTTAAAAACGTAGTAGGGAAAGCTTGCACTCTGTAACTACACATCAGGTAGAATTCGGTACTGGAATGATCCTCACTTCTTCTTTACTTTAAATTGCTTTCTGCTTTTCGTATCATCTTCGGATAGTGAAAAATTAAGATAGGGAACATTGTTTTCTGTCTCAGTTTTCCCCAGCATCTTATTTCAAGATTCAAATCATTTAACATAAAATTCTGTTCGATTGTTGATAGATTTAAATATTAAATGCGAAATAAAATAAATTTACACAATAGAAAAAGTTGGGGTACTGCAATCACAGCATTAACACATTGTTAGTTGGTCACGAGTTAACTCATATTTTCATGCCCAAACATGAGCTAACTTGTTTTACTTCCATATTCAATAATGAAATAATAGCCAGTGACATGAGATAGCCTCCGTGTAAAATCGCTGGTCAACAATGCGTTAGGATAAAAAATCAATAATAAATTATGATCATTATATAAATTATTAATAATATATATTAATATCAATAAGCATTGCGTAAGGAAAGCTTCAACTTTCTACAACATACAAAATGAATTTGGAATGTGATTTGTTTGGAATTCTACATGACTTTAGAGAAGGTTAACATGTATTTAAGAATCATGCAAGTCTTCAATACAGTAGAGAAGCAAATTTCAGTTACCATAAAAGTGGCAATGGGGAGGAACAACATGTTATAGGTTTTGAAAAGGTGGTAATGAAATAATCATTAGAGAATGATTGCTAAAAAGTGGATATGACAAACTCTTTCTTTTTGAGGAACAAAAATCGCATTTCGAATGATCCCATAAGACATTTTTAGGAATTATTTCACTGATTTAAAGATATGACTGCAAAATTAGCAATTAAATGACATTAGTATGGCATCTATTTCAGAAACATTCAATAAAAATTAGTCTACCTAACAGAAATATAAGAAAGAATAAAGTGAAATACAATTCTTAAAGATTATGAGCCATCTATTATCTCAAAAATAAATTCAGAATAATAAAGAACAATTCTTTTCTGATCCATAAGATAAAAAAAAAGCAAATTACCACATATTTTTCTGAAGCATTTTCAAAACTTTCCAGCTGGACCTCGGGTTTTTTCAAAGGGAATATAATCTGCTCAGCCTTTATGAGAGAAACAAAATTAATTAAATACCATGAAGAACTTATAAATATATATGAAATGCATTTTAAGCAAAAAAATACAAATATACACATATGATAAAGTATATAATAATATAATTAGCAAAATAAGCTCACTAAAGATTGGTAGTATGTGGAAATGCACTAGAGCATCACAGTTAAATTCTTTGTTCTTAACCCTCAATTAGGCACAGGTAATCTATTAGATCATATGCAATAAGTTTGCCTTTTAGCTACCTTCTAGGAGTAGGGATTGACAGAATGATCACCATTTCCCCAATTTTGATTGACAAGTTGGATTTAAAGTGGCATCTCCTTTTGTAAATATGGATGATTGTCTAAAGTCAGTTCGACTAATGTTAATATATATACAGGGTGCCCACTTAAATAAGACCCCAACTTCAGAATGAAGGCAGCTTTAGACATGAAAGTAGTGTCTAGGCATAGTAAAGCATCTATGTGCTATGCTATGAGACAACTTACAATGCCACCTGGTGGCAAACTTCAGAGTTAGTGTTCCTATCTCAAAAATGGTACAAAATAGAGGAAAAATGTCAATTACAAAGTTGTAGAACGTTATCGATTTAGTACAAAAATATACTGTGTAAACATTAATATGAAGAAAAGAAGACTTAACATGCACATTTGTTTGCTTGCATTTTCTGAAATTGTGACATCACAAGATGTGGACAAAAGGAGAAAATGTTATTTTTCCGGCAAAAAATGAACTCATTCTACTTTTTCCTGTGGAAATAACTCAAAAATCTGGTGTATGGACATTTCTGCCAACAATGCAGCACTTTTGATGATGTATTACTGTTGCTTATGCTAGCGTACCAACTATATGCTAAAACATGTGGAAAGTGAAGCTCAAACAAGGGCTCAAATCTGTATTGTAGATGACAGAGAGCATTTTGAACAACGAAAATAAAGGTATCTTGTGATAAATGTTTTTTCTCTTTTTAATTTGCATTGAGATGTCACAATTTTGGAAATTCTGAACAAACTAATGTGCATTTCAAGCATTGTTTTCTTCATATTAATGTGCACAAGGTATCTTTTGTACTAAATCGATAATGCTCTGCAACTTTGTAACTGATATTTTCCCTTTATTTTGTACCGTTTTCAAGATAGGAATACTAACTCTGAAATGTGCGACTAGGTGGCGTTGCAAGGGGTGGTCCTTATTTAAGTTGGCACCCTGTATATATTTTTTCTAGTTGCACGATGGCTTCTAGAAAAGTACAACCATCGAAATGAGAAATTTAGAAAGAAATCTAGGGGGAGGGGATGCCTTTGTAACATTGTGGAAATCAAATAATACATGTAAAAATAAAAATATTTTAGTTATTTAATTATTAAAACTAAGACTTTGTAGAAACCAAACGAACATGCAATCTGCGAGATTGTGGTAATACAAAATGACGAAGCAATAATTTCAATTTAACTTTTTATTCAAACTGAATTCTTTCTTAAAAACATTTCACACATTCTATATTTTTATTTTCAACAAATATTTTTTAATTGCCAAAGTCAGAAAAGTAAATTTTAAAAGAGACAAAAAGAATAATATAAAATTGTCTGCAATTGATGCTAAATTAAATTTAATTAAAACATAGATAATAAAATATGTAGAGATGGCTTAATAAAATCGTCTGTCAGCAAAAAAACAAAACAGGAAAAATAAATTATAAAAAGCAAAATATATATGCCACTACACAATCATCACACCTAATATGAGGCATATAACAGTTATGCCTAACTATTATATGCCTTATATTAGGTGTTGTGATATTAGGTTGTGTTATTGTGATTGATATTGGGTGTTTGCGATAATATTCATTTTTGTGATATGTGTCATCTGCAAAGTGTTTGCCTCCAAGATGTTATTTTAGTGAGCCAAACAGATGAAAATCACTTGGGGCTAAGTCTGGTTGGTCAGTGCTACAGCATCCACCTTACAGTCCAGACTTAGACCCAAGCGATTTTCATATGACGACGACGATGAGATGAAGACAATGTTCAACACAAAGTCCTACTGTGGAAGAGACAGCAACCCAAAGAATTTTATGCAGCTGGAATTGGGGTGCTGATAAAACGATGGGATAAGTGCATCAACACTGGTGGAGATTATGTTGAAAAATAAAATTGTTTACAAGTGATTATCATGGTCAATTATTTTTTCTCATCTTTTGTGACTTACTTAATGACTTACCCTTGTATTAAAAAAAACACATCATTGGGATACTTTAACTGACGACTTTTCAAAATCAGTACTTATACCCTTTTGGTCAAAATTGCATCAAAGCAGAACTAAAAAATTTATTCACTTCTATGCAGATAATATACTCAAGGGTTAAAAAAATTAATGTTTCATTCAAATCATTCATAATTCAGATATGTGGCACATAAAAGTAGCTATTTTTGTATCAAAATATAGTATAGTATATTGTAAAATATCAACAGACATATTTTTTCATTAAGAAATTTATCAAAGGACACAACATTTGAAGTGTTTGGTTTAACCTTAAAAAAAAGACAATAAAACAAAATTTTGATTATTCTTTTAAGCATCTAGTTTTTGTCTAATCCTGAGATTTTACCACCAGGCTTTTCCTTTGAAGTTAGAAAGAAAGATTATTTTTATGTAAGATTTTAAATTCCAAAATGCATGAAGTATACAGAATAAAAAAAAATGCACACTATAATATTTAAACTATTAATGATATCAATAAAATAACCATAAACTGAGAGGATAACACATAAATTTATACATACTGCACGGTTATTACGAACTACTGGTTCCCATCTTTTTAGCTCATCACAGACTTTAGTATAACCCATAGTTCTTTTTATCTGGAATGCAGAAAAATTAGAAATGTCAAAACAAGAACAAAAATCAGGATAATAATATGAGTAAAAATAAATTTATTAAAAATAGTTTTCCAAAACATACTATTATCAATGTAAAAAGCAGAACTTTTAAAATTTCTATACTTTAATCTTTAATCAATAAAATTCATAATCATTATATTATGATACAAATACAAGATCCCATGATATCATTATATATATCATGGGATCTTGAAATAAGTTTTTTTCTCAAATTCACTACCAGTTGATATTACTGATATAGAATCAAAATATAATTAATTAATCAATTAACTGATAATCAAGTTCTAAAAACATTAAATTGGTGCATTATCATCGAGAACACACAAGAGTATAAAATTTCAAAATTCCATTTTTACTTTCTCGTATACGAAGTATACAAAGTGAGAGTATTGTAATCGTCAAAAAATTCGAACTCGAGATTTCGATGATTCTTCATGTTTTAGACCTCCCTGAGTCCGAAACACACAATTTTGGAATTATGTCTGTCTGTGAACACGATAACTCAAAATCTATTAAAGCTACGGGGATGAAATTTGGTATGTGATCTTTACACACAATTTATAGGTTTCTATCAAATTTTGGATAAAATCCGTCTATCCACGTTCATTTGAGCACTATAACTTAAAAACCTGAATACCTAGATGGATAAAATTTGGTACACAGCTTTATCAACCTCAATGTAGGTCCGTATAAAATTTTGGGCCAAATCCGTCAAAGGGTTGACTGTCTGTCAGTCTGTATAATTTACTTTTGAAGAGAATCCATTGTCTCCACGCGCATGGGTACTGGAAGCAATCATCTGTGCACGCGAAAGGAATGGAATTTCATTATGGGTAGCGAATTGTGTCAGTTCATGCTTGAGCCGGTAAGAGTGGAAGTGTGTGATACATGCATTTTATTCGGTACACATCTCTTTGAATGTGATTTATTACCTAGATATTTTTCAGTCACTATATTGAAAAACCTTCTGATAGTCACTGGATTCTGGATAACAGTAGGTTCGAATTTTTTTTAGCCATGCGGGGGAAGGGGAAACGGCACCTTTTTGGGGAAGTATACGAGAAAGTTTAGGGGAGAACACTCCCGCTGGTTTAGAAACATGAAACAAATCAAGTTAAAAAAAAGTTTCATAACTATCATAATTATCTTTACCTTTGTCATTTGGGGTTTACTCAAGGGTACAGATAAACTCTGGAGTTTCTTCACTTTTTCCAGCTGCTTTTTAACCGATCCAGCACCAGATAATTTTTGGGATGTTTTTATCAACTCATTCAGCTTGATAGTTTCTTTGCCGACTAAAATATGGAGGGGGTAAAAAAATCATTTTGATTAGAGCACGATATAAATTTTAACAATGCTTACCATTACATTTAAAAACAGCAATCTGAAAGATAAAGAAGTCTTTAAAAAGTCACTGTTTATACAACAAAATTATGATATCAATGAAACGAACCAGTGTCCAAGAAATACACTATTTTAGCATAAAATAATAATATTAAAACAGAACCAATCAGGAGTTTAAAATGAGTTTCAATTTTGAAAATTTTTATATACAGTGGAACATTTGAAGCTGACGTGACAGCAATAAAAATTAACTTCACTCAAATATCTGAATGAACAAACTGTGTATGAAAATGAGAACAGCTCATGCATGAGTAAAATAAATGCAGTAAATGACAATTTTAAACTAAAGATGGTAGCAACAGACATGACACAGGCTTGGAACAAAAAAAGCTGAACTTCATAAATAATGAATCGTACCAGACATAAATACCCAGAAGTAAAATAAGTATGATTAATAAATAAACAATAGATAAATAAAATAGTTAAATAAATAAACAATAAAATAAATTTATACAAAAAATTCTTGAGATATTAAAAATATTGTAAAATTATTATGTAAAAGAAAATTAAGATAATGATAAAATCTGATACCGAAAAAACTGAAATCCACGGAAATGTGTCATGCCTGTAGTAAAGGGTTTTTAAATGAATATGTATCAACTTTAATAAATAATACACAATAAGCAATTTAAACAAATAAAATGATAACATGTGCAATTAAAAAATGCTAATAATTTCAACAAACAAACACTACACAGCACTTCTAATGTGAATTACTCTGGTTAATTTGAATAAATACAAAAGCAAAAAATTAAAATATAATTTTTTTAAAAAGAAAAGTGAGGAGCTTTTTATTGCCTCTGATTGAATACAAAAGCAGTAAAGTTCTCGAGTGAATAGCCTTTGACAACTAACATGGTATATATGCCCCACTCACGTTTTAAAATTACTACTGGGATAAAAATTGCTTTCAAATTCAGTGTAGCATGTTCCAATGGTAGAACACAAACAATTGTGCATAATTCATCTTTAGTCACCTAGATGGCACTGCCTATTTTCCTTCCAAAAAGCCATTGTTTACTCAAGACTTTCCTTCTGTGTATTTATTTACAATACTTTTGATCTATTGGTAAGCAATACACATTTTTTTGCAATAATAATCATGTTTTCTGCATAAATAAGTAATGTTTGTTGGTTATGGGACTCTTATGTCCAAGCATTTGGTTTAACATCTGCTCACAGGGGGAAAAAACTCCAAACCATCAATAGGCTCCAAATAACACAAATTCTCTTTATTTGTATAAAAAATTGGATAACAATGTTTTTCAAAAAATATTATTCTGCAAAGAAAATTGGATAAATTTTTTTAAAAAAATATTCCTAGTCATAGGGTTATAGGTCTTCAAAAATTACTCACTAACAATCAATGGGGATATAAGGTACAGATGTTATTTAAGTAATGCACAAACAGTTCAAAAATAAAACTTTTTAAAAGCAATTTTTAGCTTTGACTTGGAACTAATCACTACATTCAAATGATAGAGAATATGTAAACATTTTTCAAGACGCCAAAGCAAAAAAATTGAATAATCAATGATTTTGAATTAAAAAGGTTCAAATCAGCTAAGTTCCACTGAACTTCAAAACAATAGCTAGTGCACTTTAAAAATTAAACAGATAATAAGTTTTGACTCTTACCTTCATTTAAATCAAATTCAGATACATTTAGAGATGCTTCTGATCTTTGAGCAGCCATTCTGTTGAGAGAAAAAAATTGTTTAACTGTTGCACGAAGAGACAAGTAAACGTGCAATCAATAGTTAATTAACATAAGTTAAAAGAGATTGGATTAAAATAATATTTTTATAATACATGAATAACATTAAGAGTACTATTCCATTAGTGACAACATTCATCACTAAGACATGGCAAATTATTGTAATTATTTACCAGGTTTTTGTCTGGGTCTTACTAAAGGAACTGTATTACATTAAGCTTAAACAAAAATGTTAAATAATTATTTTTCTAAGCTAAAGTAACAACTAGACACTTTAATCAAAATTTATCTTAAAATATTATACAACTCAAGATTACAAAATAATTATCAAGCATCTATATCGATATGCCCTATATTAGCATATTTAATAATTTAAAGTAATTTGCTTCAAAATTAGTATAATGATAGTTTAGATCAAACTGAACCGAGATAGCTCATTTGAAAGAGTACAGAATATCCGAAAAATATGTTTCAATTGCAAGAATTCATTAAGAAATGAATTGACAAATCTGCAGGAATTATTACAAAATGGAGAAGATATCGAAGGGTTCATTTTTTGCCTCATTTAATATACCATAAAATCTGTATAAACACCATAAGTTGCACAAAGCACATCACGATGGAACTTCATTTCTTGCTATGTTCTATGGAGCATAATGCCATCAATTATATTTCCTTCAGGTAAAAATCCTGAATCTTTATTTGATCAATAATATTAAACAATTCTCCTTCTGAACTTCAGTAGGGTTATTGAACATAGCCCAACGAAAGATACAAACACCATGATACATATTCTACCTTTTGCCAAAAAGTAACATTTTTTAGAGTTTATTCAATGGGCCAGTCTAATGAACTGGGTATCTCAAATTTAATTATCACATTGAATCAATTTGCTTTTTAGTAATTTTTTACAAACTGGAAAGAAACTTTGTGACAGCTTACAATAATAACTAATGTTAGATAAAAGTATCATGTTATAATCCTTCAAATGTAAAAATGAGTATCTTAAAATTTTTTAAAAACATGAACTTGGAGAATATGATAATAATACATGGCATAAAATAAAGATTAATTGTTTATAAAATTTATAGCAAACCAGGAGAAAAATGAGTTTTATCTGGCATCAAAATTCATGTAATGGGGAATGCATTGATGTAACAAATTTATTGGAGGTCATATTATTAAAACCATTAACATTAATCAATTTTAATTACCTTTAAATTTAAATTATCTGTATTTGATCATTTTGCTTTTAGTAATTTTACAAACGCAAAGAAACTTCATGACAGCTTGTAATAACTAAGTATTAGATAAAGGGGATATCATGACATAATCCAACTAAATGTAAAAATAGGTATCTTAAACATAGACTTTGAAAATATGATAATGATACCTTGCTCAGAAATTAATTTACAAATTTACAACAAACCAGGAAAAACGATTTTTATCTAGTAAAATTCATGTAACACCGCAGTAGTTAGCAAAGGCATGGAAGTAATAAAAAATATTAACAGAAACTTGAAAATGAGGAGATACATTAAAGATAACAGATTTCAATAGGTCATTATACATGTGCAGTAATTAATCAATTTAATTACATGGCGGTTAATTATCATGTTAGATCATTTGCTTTTGGCTAATTTTTTTACAAATAAGAAACTTCAGGCAACATAATGTATTAATTTAAATAAAAATTATAAATATTATAATCCAACTAAAATAAAATGAACTATCTTAAATTTTTTTTTTTCAAACATGAACTTGGAAGAAATATGATAATGATACCCATTAAAATTAATTGTTGCTACATAAAATTCTTACGGCAAAATGGGAAAATGGAGTTTTATCAAAGGATTCATTACTAAACACTTATGATGGAATTAGATTAAAGGCTTTGTAGATGATAAAAAAAATGCTTCTTTTAAACAGAAAAATTAGAATTCATTAAGAGAATCTTAACAAATTTTGTCAGACAATATACGTATTATTTAACATTAAATCAATTTTAGTACATGAAACCCCAAATTTAAATTATCATGACTGGAATCATTTTGCTTTGGTAATTTTTTTTTTCATTTGTAAAGAAACAAAAAACAGCTTATAGTAATAATAATATTAGATAAAAGTATCATGTTCAATCCTTCAAATGTAAGAAATAAGGTATCTTGAATTTTTTTTTTAAGCATGAACTTGGAAAATGCAGTAATGAAATGCCAGCATAAAATTAATTATTTATAAAATTTACAATAAATGGGAGAAAAATGAGTTTATCAGCGTAAATTATTATACTTATAAATCAAGTTAATAGAGAGCATGGAAATGATAAAAGAAAATGAAAGCTATTTTAAACTTAGTAGGGAGATGCATTAAAGAGGAATGCAACGAATTTACAATGGGGTCGTATATACGTAAACTAACATTAATCAATTCTAGTGTAAATACAATTTAATTATCATGTTGAATCATTTTGCTTTTTTGATACACAAGAGCACAGCGAAACTATGTGACAACATAATAATAATAATGTTAGATAAAAAATTAATATTATAATCATCAAATGCAAAAATAGGTATCTTATTTTTTTTTTAAAGCATGAACTTGGAAAATGATAATGATACTTTGGCATAAAATTAATTGTTTAAAATTTGGCAAACAGGAGAGAAAAGGAAATAGGTTTTATCTATCAAAGAATTCATGTAAACACTTATGATGATCAAGATTAAGCAAGGCACAAATGAAAATAAAATATTCGCTTTAAACTTGAAAATGAAATTCATTAAAGAGAATGCTGGCAACTTGGGTACAGTATAGGTAATTTATACATTATTTACATTTAATCAATTTACTAATGTTAAATTATAAATGCTTAACAAGCACAAAAAAATATGAAATGCTATTACAGTAGAATTTTTGAGTCATAATAACTACGTTTTAACAGATACGACACAGGCTTGGAACAAAAGCTGGGCAAATAGTGGTATTAATCAAGCATAAATGCGAAAGTGAGATCAGTGTAATTAAATCTAACAATAAAAATAGAAACAAGATTACAAAAAGTGCTTAAGATGGCAAAATATTGTAAATTATTGTATAATAAAAGAGTGAATTAGAATGATAAAATCCCAATTGCAGAAAAAGCGATCCATTTCCGTGAGAATGTAAATATCTGGTTTAACCTTCAGATTCTATTATCTGTCGTAAGTCACAAAAATAGGTTCATAGTATTTAGTACATTTCTCTACATTACTATTCTTATATTGGAAATTTTATAATGATCATTCTATCAAGATTAAGTAAATATATATTGTATTCTTTTTAAGTTTTGTTTCCAAACCAGCTAGTAGAAATCCGTACTGTGAGTATGTATT
>BGPR01004900.1:0-37042 GCA_013235015.1 Araneus ventricosus
AAAAAATATCAATTTGTGTACAACCCCTCATCTTTTAGCTTCTCTGCGACAGGAGCTAAAATTCTGCTCGTTTTAATGCCGATATCTTTCTGCATACTATTGATATTGAACTGAATTTTTTAATATAAGTTGCCCTATATATCTGGCTTTAAAGTTGTGAAAAAAAAATTACATTATGTTTCGCGCATGCGCAGTAAAACAGTATTTACTAAAAATGCTCATCATTCCTGTAATATTCAAAAATTCTTTTCCAAATTTTTACAAAATGCTTTTCTAACATATTGCCATCTTTTCTGTAAGTCTCGTATAATATAACAGAAAACTCTGCATGTTATAAGCAAAAAGCAGGTGGGAAAATTTGAGATTTTTTAAGAAAACTTTTATATCTTCTCAAATATTTGTGTTGAGTTTACAAAAATTCCTGTGAATATTATGCACATTATACATAGTCATTTGTGAAAGTTTCGTCTTGTTATCAGTATTCTGTGAAGCGGGGTGGGCCAAAAACGTTTTTGTCTTCATCAGTTTGTAGACGGTCCCCTAATTGCCTTCAGGACCGAATCTTCAATGTAAAATGTGAGTTATTATCTATTCTTTACATGCCCAAAGTTTAAAGGCAGTCAGTTAAACTATTTCGGAGAAATTCTAAAAAATGTGAAAATCTGCAAGTGTCCGGATACTTTTGGGCATATAGTGTATGATTTATATTTATTTAAAATTTGAATCTTCTTATAAACTAACATATAAATTCATGGTTTAGTTCAAATAAAGGAATCGGTAAAATTAAAGCAAATATAGTTAAGGTAAATACTAGGCTGGGCTGAAAACATCGAATTTTGGATTATGGAATTCTAATAGTGCGGGAAAGTTGCATTATCTCGTCAACAGTATCTGTGCGAAATTTCATTTTCATTGATTAATATCGTTTGCCTCTTCAAGACGGCCATAATTTCGAAAAACTGTCAAAAACGTCTATTTTTTACTAAAAATTAATAAAAATTAGGACAAAGAATGATTGTTTTCTAAAATCCGCCAAATAGTCTACCATTCCATCATAATTAACTGCAAAAAATTAAACCAGATCTGCTAATGACTTTTGCCTCCTCAAGACGGCCAAATTAAAGAAAAAAAATTTAAAAAAAATACTTTTTGTATGTTACTTATTTATTTTGTGTGTTACTTATTTATTAAATATTTTAACCGTTATGATACATTTTATTGGACGTATGTTTAAAAATATTGCTGTGAAATGAACTGCGGGCAACACTGGACCCCTTTCCTTCTCGCAATGCAACTATTGAATCATTCGCGGCAATACTGGACTTTCCGGTTTACGATGCATGACGCAACTGTTGCAACATTCGCTGCAACATTCTTCTCTCATAAAACTCCGTCAGAACGTAAACTGTTATATTGGCCGTGGTCTGCTGTTTTCTTCTGATTCTCATTTTGTGTGATGGACTGAGTGAGTAGAGTATTTTATTCTTATATTTTATAAACGAACATTAAAAAAAGATAAGTAAAGTAAGTGTCCTTTATGTCAATTATTTTCTTTTAAAGTTATGCTTAAATTTTTTTTAAAGTTATTTTAAATTTAGTTGAAAATGTAATCATTTTAGAAATTAATATATTGCATAAAATATATAATATGTAGTGACTGTTTACAGACTGATTACGATTAGTGATTTCAACTAAGTGGAACAAAAAATAATAAATATATATATGGTGAATCCAACGCAGACTGACAAAACATGTAAATTTCTCACCTGGACTGTTTTCACCTGCCCGTTGTTTGGAAGTCCACTTGAGTTGAAAGAATCCCTACATACGAAGATAATATGCGATGTTGTTTTCAAGAGAGGTACAATCTCGCACCAGACAAAGAGTTCAGTTTTATTGACATTGCCTAAAATGTTGCAGGGAAAATTAAAATGATTCTGCATCCCATTCACGTGTTATACAAATGATTCAAGCATACCGCAAAAAATATCAATGCATCATGAGGAACTAGAAAAGGGGATAAGGAGAAGGCCAATTTTAAAAAGAAGGCAAATGACTTTGTGGAAGAAGCAAAAAAACTCTTTGTTTGACATAGCCGCATGTATGTGCACAGATTTTACAACGTGTTCTTGTGAGAAGTGGAAAAAAATTCCAGTTAAAGAACGCATGTTTCTTCAAGATAAGAGAAGTCTTAGAATTGACTTTATTTGTTGTGTTGATGCCCCTACTTCACGTGGTTTGCAAAGAAATGCCGAAAGGAAGCATTATAATTCAAAAATTAATTCAGCTAAAGAAGAAGAAAAATCACCAAATCCTGATTTTGGTGTAAAACAACTTGCTATTGCTGAAGAACAAAAGATGATGAAAAAGAAGACTTGAATGGTGTAAATGACCCTGATATCAACTTTCATTATTCCCTTCCTTCCACTTCGCAGACGAGAACTCGTCTTCCTGCAACTGCTACGGTCTGCGATAGGTACAATGTTTCCGATAGAGCAGCTGCTGCTATAACTTCAGCTGTTTTGCAAGACTTTGGCATTATATATAAGGTGGATACATTTCATGTGGTGGATAAAAATAACCAACCAGAAGAGAAGTCCGTCCTGCCTTCGAATGCGGACAAAACTGATGATCATTCGAGCACAACTGCTTTGACAAAACTAACCGGTCAGAAATGGTGGAGCCATCTCCTACGAATTACCACCTTCACCCCTGCCAATCAACTCCGACCTCTACAAGACAACCAACTGGCTCCATCCATTAACCGTCCTAAAAATGGAGAAATTTGGAGTAGTTAAACAAATTGACAACCAAGATCTGGGGAATTAAAGCCAAAAAATAATATAACACTAAATTCTTGTGATTTTAGTCTCTTAGCCACAATTAATTCGATTTACCAATAAATTAATGAGCAAAAATTGCATATTGGAAAACATATACACAAAAGTATTCACAAGAACACCACACTACACACTCAAATCGAAGCTGGAGTACAAAGCCCCAAGAGTCCCAGTCCTCTGTCTATATACTCTCTAACTTTTAAACCTACTTATTCACACATTTGTCAATTTAAACATAATACTTTACTCATTATATCATAAAAAATTTAAAAACTTCTATAAAAATCATGTACACTACATTTGTATTTTAAAAAATATCCTTCAAGAGAACACCGACTAACAATTGTTCATTGAGTTTTAAAATAGGTTATTAAAGTAATTATACAGATGAAGCATTTTTAATTCAAAGCAAATACAGAATTTTAAAAGTTAAAACACAAACTTGTAAAAACGATAATAAAGTTGCCCTGAGACTCTTTTCTAATCAAGTTTTAACTATAATTACCAGCCCTTTTTCAGCTCTCTTATTATGTATCATTTCTAAGATACCAAGTGTTGCAAAGTTTCTCGGGAAAAATTCTTCGCAATTTCAACAAAATTAGGACAACCATATATATAATGTGTTACAGTTCCCAAGTCGAATCCGCAATCACAGTCTTTCCAAAAACTCTAGACTGGTGTTCCTGAAAGCACCTGTCTTTAGTCAAAATTTGATTAGTGTAAAAATTCCCTAGACATCTGTCGTCACGAGTTTTTAATACTAGTCCAAATGGGAACCTAGATTTTAATGATGTTTCCCGACGGTTCTGCCATTCGTACCTTAATAAGATTTTTAATTTCCTCTTAAACCACATTATAGAAGGTTTAATATTAAGATCTATTTATTCCCTATCAATTGCACTTTTGGCTAGACGATCGGCTTCCTCGTTCCCAGTTATTCCCACGTGGGCTTTTATCCAGCACATTTTAATATTCAAATTTTCCTTAAGTAGATTCTTTATTTCTTTTATAATGCTTGACTAATTTTTCTTCGACTTCAAAGCCATAAGGACCGAACTGGAGTCCGTAAATATATATACATTGAAGAGCCAAAACATTATGACCACCTACTCAATAACGCCTTGCTCCTCCTTTGGCCTTCAAAACAGCTGCAACTCGCCTAGGCATAGATGCCACAAGTTTTTGGTACATGACTGGAGACAGGTTGTACCAAATGTCTAAGCAGCGGTCACGCAAAGTCGAGATATTCGGACATGGTGGTGTTTGAGCTCTGAGCTGCCGCTCCATGACATCCCAAATGTGCTCCATCGGATTAAGATCCGGCGAGTTAGGTGGCCAGGACATTAAGTGGAATTCATCAGTATGCTCCTCGACCCACTCCCACACAATCCGAGCCTTGTGACATGGGACGTTGTACTGCTGGAAGATTCCATTTCCAGTTGGGAAGACAAACGCCATGTAAGGGTGCCACTGATCCGCAATGATGTTCAGATAGTTCGTAGCTTTCATGGTCTGTTCTACCTCAACTACGGGTCCCAGAGCCGCCCATGAGAACGTCCCCCAAAGCATAATACCGCCGCCACCAGCCTGTGTATGACATGCTGTACAAGAGGGGAGCAACTGTTCGCCTGGCAAACGGCGTACCCTGACACGACCATCGACGTGATGAATGAGAAATCGGGATTCATCCGACCAGACAACTCTCTTCCACTCATCCATGGTCCAGTCTCGATGTTCTCGGGCTCACTGTCGGCGTAGTTGACGAGTGGGACGTCTGCTGCATAGTCCCATATCCAACAGTGTCCGCTGAGCTGTGTGTTCTGAAACACTTGCGCTTGGATCTGCATTGTATTGGGCTGTCAGCTGAGCAACTGTCTGGCGCCGATTTTGCTTTGATGAAGAATGCAGTCTCTGATGTCCTTTTTCTTTGATGACGCGTGGACGACCAACACCTTGGCGTCTACTGCTGGTGTCACCGTCATTTATCCACTTTGCATGAATACTAACAACGGCAGATCTTGAACAACCTACCAGGCGTGCAGTTTCGGTGATACTCGTTCCGAGTGTTCGGGCCATTGCGATCTGCCCTCTATAAAATTTGCTTAGATCAGCAGCCTTTCCCATCACTCGCAAAAGTAAGTGCAAGAATGATTACTTCTCCAGCAGCAGTTAAATACTATTCTCAATTAACCACGTGCCCTCCACGTCATCCAGATGAGTTCATTGAAAACTGTGGGGATGGTCATACTGTTTTGGCTTCTAAGTGTATATCTTCTAGCATTTCTGCAGCTTTTCTAACCGATTTAAGAATAGCCACTGCCTCCGCAATGAAAACGGTGGTTTCATCGTTAATGAGAGTCTGAAAACTCCAGGCCACTTTATCCTCTTCATGGTAGCATATTGCACCGCATGCTGCCCTGTCTCTCATTTTTGATCCGTCAGTGAACACTCTATATGATTTAACTCCTTCGAATAGTCCACGGAATGGATATTATCTCCCACGGTGGAGTGAAGTTATCATTAATTATGTCCAAGTCGTTTTTACCTATTTCTTTATCATCAAAGCTGAAGTTGTTTCAAGTATTTAGCACGTCGTATTTAATAGCCTCATATTTAGCTACAAGATCTAAAGGGGGACAGACAGTTATTATGTTTAGAGCTACCGAAGCAACAGTTCTATAAGTCTTGGCAAAAGAGCAATTCGCTGTATTTGATTGGGTTTTTTAAATTCATTTTGACTGTATTTGCATACCATATTTCTGAACCATAAAGGATGTATTTAACGGTTACCCTTAAATAAATTTCTTTTAAAACAGCTGGTCTCACTCCCCAATGTAGCACGAGAGTATATATAGAGCATATTTAGTAAATAAATTGAGTACCTTCTCCTTGACATTATATAAATGGGTTTTCCAAGTGAGTCGTACTTCAAACGTGAATCCAAGGTATTTTAACTTTTTTGAATATTTAATCGGTTTATACGCAATTTTGATTCTTAATATGAGTGTAATTTCTTTACGATAAGGAAACATGATGAATCGGGATTTATTTTTAAGTCAAATTTTGATTCCCATCTTTCTATTTTCATTAGAGGAGTTTTCAATTTTTCTGTAAAGCGATACGATGGTGTATCCCCGGACAGAACTAAAATATCCGCGAACATTACTGTTCGATGATCTGTACTTTCATCCATTACACGCAAGAGTCTATCAGCAATTAATAGCCAAAATATAGGACCTAAACAAGATCCCTGAGGGACTCCTCTTCCATAAAAGAATTTAATGTCATTGTCGGAGTCCTTGATCCATTGGACTATCCGATTGGAAAGAAAATCTTTTATTATTGATACCAAATACATAGGTACACATAATCTTCGTTCAAACATTCTATAAAATGTTCCCATCTAACACTATTGAAGAAACTAGATATATCGAGGGATACGGCGATAGAAAACTTTTTATCCTTATTGACATTTCTAATATATTTATAAAATTCATCAAGAGCCCTCAGGGTGCTTTTTCCCCATCGAAAGCCAAATTGATTGGGACTTATTTTATTTCTTCCTTCCAAATCAATAGTCAATTGTTGTGAAATTATCTTATCTAATATTTTGCTCCGGGAAGACAACAAACAAATAGGTCTCTAAGCAGATGGATCTTGTTGATTTTTCCCTTCTTTGGGAATGAGTGCCACTCTGTCTTCCTTCCACGTGTCGGGGAATTTTCCCCTTTTGAAACAATTGTTAAAAATTGTGAAAAACCATTTTGTATCGGTAAAATAAATTTTTTTAATCAAACCAAGTGTAAGGCCATCAGTCCCAGGCGCTTTGTTCACATCCATATCCTGAAAATCTCTTTCAATTCAAGCTCTCTAATCGGAAAAATGTCTAAGTTTAATATTCCATTTCTTGCTCTCTAGTTAAAGCACTCGTTTGAACCTTTGGAAAATGATATTCTAAAATTATAATTAAACTTTCTTTGAAACCTTGAGTTAGCTCACCTGTTTCTTTCTTGAACTGCTTCCTGAAATGGCAAATTTGTCTCTAACCAGACTGAAAAAAGAATCGAATGTGTTGTTTTTGACGATTGACTTTAGAAAGTTTTTAAAACAGTCTTGCTTGGCATTAGCAATTTTTTGTGTATAAAAGCCATTTCATTTTTATAAATTATCTTCCTCCGTATTCTTTCACTTGAATCTTAAGTTCCCTGGTAACGTTGCCTTAGTGCTCTCCTTTCACTTCAGGTGACTTCTAGATCCATATTCCACCAGGGTACGTTACCCCTGCTATCTTTATTCTTCTTTCTTGTCATTTTGCAAATTTTAGTGAGACCTTCCTGCACCATTTTAATTGACTCTTCTATATCTGCATTTTGTTTTAAATTCTTTTCTATAAATTCAGTGAGCTTGGTTTTAAATTCGAAATAATTTAATTTGTAATAAAGACCATGTTTTAACTTTCTTTACCTTTCTGGTATTATTTCCTGTGACCGTGAAATCCATGATCTGATGATCACTCATGGTGATTCTGTCATCGATTTTCCAATTTTGTATTCTTCCTATATCAAAATGTCTGATCATCATTATGTCTATGCAACTCGTTCCTTGGAGCCCATTAAAGGTGGGAAGGAAATCTCTTCTATTCACAACTTGAATATCAAAATTATTTATTAATTCCAGGACATGATCTCCTATAGTATCTGTTCTCCTTGGGCACCAAACACTTGATTTAGCGTTGAAGCCCCCAAACATTAAAACATTTTTATTTTCTGTCTCCAGAAACAAACTTTATATATCATTCAAGCCAGTCTCAATATTTGCACTTTGGATACAATAAATGGAAATTAATATTATTTTTCATTTCCAAACTACTATTATTTTGTCATTTCCAATATCTAACTCCAATGTCAAAAGACTTCTATCAATTCGTATAGGAACGACTCTAAAACTTGGATTTGCTATTAAAAACCCAGCAATTGATCTACTAACGTAAAAATATTTCCTAACTTTACGAGGGAATTCTGTAATCTTGGAGTCGAAGAGACAGGGGTCGTTAATTGACACAACATCATAATTAAAATCTAATGATGTCCTCAGACAATTGGATGTTGGCACGACCAGTGTGATTCAAATTTAAATGGGCCCTCCGGAAAAGAATGTTTTTAAGCTTGTGAACCATAATTTATCTTGAGTATTGTAGTTCCATTTCTTTTTCTCTAAATTTACAATTCTTATCTCTTGCCAAATGCTTAGTATCATATGTTGTATCAAATTTTAAGTTATTTTTAGTGCAATTAATACAAGATGGCGTTTCATTTACACACTCTCTCTCTTTGTGACCCTTCTTTCAGCACCGTAGGCAGACACAACCTCCTCCTTTTTACTCCTGGTTTTTGCAATTTTGAGCAATGTGTCCGCATCGTACACATTTGAAGCACTGCATAATACGCATATTTTCTTTAAAGCTGAGTCTATTCCAATTCAAATTAATCCTTTGTTTTTTAATTATGTTATTAAAGGCAGTCGGATCCATTGAAATAACCCAATTTTTCCCAAACTTTGCCTTGGAAATAGCCCAGACCTCCATAGTAGCATTCTCTAATTCGTCATTTTGCAATTTTAGACTATCTAGTAGCTCTTCTTTAGTAAGTTTCTCTTCCACATTGAATATGATAATGCTTGGGTCTAATAGTTTGGGTTTTCTGCCGTCAAAATTTTTCTCTATCTCATCAATTTCCTTAAACTCCTCTATCAATTTATCAATGTCTTCAGAAGTAGGGGAACTGATTATAATCCCACCTTTACTCACGGGTTTAAACTATTAACCTTCACATTTATCTGAGATGGAATCACTTCGCTTTGGATTGTTTTCTTTGCCACCTCTGACGTCTGTGCAACTTTAGGACTTACCAAAACGTTATGGGTTTTCCTGACTCTTGATCTAGATCGATCTCTTTTCATATGAAGAGCCTTAACTGGTGACTTCATCATTTCTGCGTAAGAAGGAAGTCTTTATGTAGGACCGGAAGCCATTCTTCCCATCAGATGCGTAATTATAACTTGTTGATCCAGGATTATCTTAACTAAGACCTCGACTTGCGCCCGCATCTTGTCTTGCTTCTACTTCGCTGCCTTTGAAGCAGCAATACCTCCTTCTAATTCTTGTTCTGTCACAATAGCTCGATAAAATAATCCCGTGATTTCAAGTGGTTCGTCCTCTGTATCATCCACATTTTCTCCTGGGGGTTTGCATTAGTCTTTTGCCCATCCATATTATGAAGACCAAATTATAAATAGTTCAAATAGTAAGAATCAGACTTCATTTATATTCAAAATTTCGAAGATTTGGGCACCGGATGCACCCTCTCCTAACGTAGGGTCAGGACCCAAGTCCATAAAAATAATTGACTTTTAATTTTATAAAGATTTTGGTCAAATTGACTTAATTTGTTTAAAAATAAAATTTTGAACTCAAAGAATTTTATCTAGTGGATATTCTGGAAGATAATGAACAATAAGCAGATCCAGACCCTGGTACGGAGCTTTGAACTCAAAGAAACGATAAGAACGAGTTCCAGAAGCAGTTTAATTTCTTGACAAACTCCGTATACTAAAATGCAGCAACATGGCGACCATCCAGGAGGGCGTTTCACGCTAAGAAAAGTTTGCAAAGTCGCAGAACAATGAGAGAAGTCAATTCTGAAGGAAATTCTCTTACCTTTCAGATGATTCCATATTCCAGATGGACAAATAAATTAAATAATAAAGAAATATGCAGTATTCAGAAACACAACCACAGTGCATGAACGTTGAACCGCGAACCAATAAACCGCGGATAAAAATAAAGTGAGAAGTGAGAGAGCGTTGAAAAGATCTGAACTTCAGCTCCACAGCAATGAAAAATGGCATACTGCAAGAGATGATTCAATTTCAATTTTCTTCGACGGTCATAAAGACAAGACAATTTGCCAAATAAAGAAGGTAATAAATTCTACCGAAAAGAAACTGTAGAGGAACATTTATCAATTGTAATAGAAACAGGATCTCAATATTTTTACCACGTAACTCTTACATCAGGTTCGGCGCTTTGTATCAGCACAAATATCATAAAATGTGTGATGAAAAAGAAAGTTAATGCTAAAACAATTACAGCAGCAGGATGTGATCGCACCATAGTAAATACAGGGTGCAAATCCGGTGTCATTGTGCTTCTTGAGGAAGAATTTTAATAATCTTTACAGTGGTTAATATGTCAATGAGCTCCTTCTAAGACATGTATTTGAATACCTGGACGGTGAAACAACCGGTCTCCGCACATATTCTCGACCGATAGGGAAAAGTCTGATGAAATGTGAAAACTTGCCAGTAGCAAACCTTAAGCCAATTTATTGAGACCTGCCGGTAGTAACGAGAGATTTGAGCAAACATCAGAAATATCTATTGGATATGTCCTATGCAGTTTTAACCTTCGTTTGTTCTTCTGATCTGTCCCGACTTGACACAGGGCCCATTCCTCACGCAAGGTGGTTAACTACTGCTAACAGAATCTTAAGATTGTACGTTGGGACAGAAGAACCTTCTTACGATCTTATCAACTAGTGCACGACATTATACAGGTATACACTGCATCGCATGGTTTAAAATCAAAGTGAATCATTCCTTACAAGTCGATCAAAACATTTGTGAAACGTAATCAAAAACTCGAGGTATTTATCAAACGATCTGAAGAAGGTGGTGGATCCTGTAATTTCTCTCAACGCTTTTATAGCACATCCCGAAAACCTGCTGCTCAGCAATGAGCATGTTGGCGGACGATAGACGACACACTCGAGAACTTGCTTTTCGATGGATTATCAAGGCAAGAGGATCTTCTTCCACAGTGGTCGTCGTCGCTTTGTCGTCCCCAAACTAAACTTTGAAACCAAACAGTACATAGACATGATTGACTGGTTTAAGTGCGATGTTACTGAGCCGCCAATTACAGCTGATCTTACAGTAGAAGAGCTAAAGTATTGGAGAATGGATCTATAAAGGACTTAAAAATCCACAAATTTCCATGCCGCACCCAATCGGTGGAGCGCTGTGTAGAACTTGTGACTGAAGCCGCAAGTACGGTTTGTGTATCACACAACAGGAATGGTTTTATTAGAAATGCCATGGCGTCACGAGCAATTATGCTTTCATTTGAGCACAAGGCTAATTACAAGATGATGTAATTTACTGCATGCGGCTTTGCGTGCTTAACTAAATGTATTTTTGCATTAATAAAAACGTTGTATCAAAATATCATGTTTTGCGGTTTTTTGAAATCTCTGGCCGTCTTGAGGAGGCAAAAGTTATTAACCGATCTGGTTAAATTTTTACACTTAATTATGATGTACTTGTAGACCATTTGTCCGCTATTAGAAAATTATTATCCTTTTTCTTAATTTTTAATATTTTGAGTAAAAAATAGCCGTTTTGGGCAGTTTTTTGTAACTTTGGCCGTCTTGAGGAGGCAAAAGATATTAATCAATGAAAATGAAATTTTGCACAGTTACTATTGACGGGATAATGCAACTTTCCAGCACTATTATAATTCCATAATCCAAAATTCAATTTTTTTTTCATCCCACCCTAGTAAATACTCAATAAGGCTTAAAAGAAATTATGTTTGATATTATCATCATATAATTTTTCTGAATTTCGGAATTAAATTTTCGTCCATTGAATTTAAATATATAAACTGTCACTGTTACAATTCACTTATCCTCTTGTTATTTATTAATGTACTAGCTGCATGGCCCGGCGTTGCACGGGCTATCTCCAATAATGCGTCATTCTCTGGTGGAGAGAAGAAGTGAGGTCACATGACCAACGTTGCTGGAGATCCATATTTTTTCATTTGCCCGCGTCCGGTTTATAAACGCATGAAGCAAGATGCACTACATACATTTTTAGTAAAACCCCTATTTGAGCGATTTTGATTTCTGTGTTTCTTTGTATCAGTTACCAGAACCAGCACAAAACGCCATCCATATGACATTGTGGAGAATCCATATTGCATTGTTGCTGCTTTCATCAATGAAATAGAAACACGCAATTAAATATTTGTTTAAACAATGAAAACGGTTTGAATTACTCTGCAACAACGAGAAGTATTGTTGTAAATTAGTTTTTAATTAATATCTTTTTTACTAATTAAAATTTCGGAATTTAAATGGCCAAAATGGATTCCTTGGGTTATTCCCCATCTTTTTGTACTTTCCGCACGCTTCTCCTTTCAGCGGTTCGTGAGAAGATAGCCTCACATACATACATACATACAGTCGTATTTTAATAGTGTAGATATAATAAAATGCATCAGTACCAGAAACCAACAAAATGATAAATTAAGGCGGAAAAAAAACGAATATGCGGTCAGAAATCTCCGACCTAGGCAGTTGTTAGATTTTATTACAATATATTTCGCTTTCAAATTCTGTACTTAACAAATGCATATTTCAAGAGAAGTCGAAATGAACATTTCATTATTGATTGAAAGCGATTCTGTGGTCTCCCAGAATTCAAGTTTAGATTAGTATCATCAATCATATGATAACTTGAATGCGAAATGATTTATGGTTATTCACTTGAAAATTAAATGATCCGGTTGCTGGATATCCGAAACTAACTTCCCGGATTCATCTTACAGATTCTAACTCCGATATCATTTATTAAAAGTCTCCTATTCGATGAAATATTTCAGAAAACAAGAAGGAATTGCTTTTATTTCGCATATATCCGCACAAAAGTCGAGAAACTCATGACAATATTAAGACAAAATATTTGACATCGGACTTTGACATGACTTAGTTGAAAATGAAATATTGCTGTTTAACATCATTAATATTGTACATAGCTTCAAGTCTCCCATTGTCTAAATCATAAATGGTCAGTTAGATTATTCAATGTTCATAATTAGTTTTGTTTTTCAACAAAATAAGTGTACTTCTCTGAAACTCTTTACTTCAAATAATGATATAGTACTTACATAACACTACATACTTGCATAACAAATTAATTTTCTCTCATTCTTGACCTACAATTACTTAGAGTTAAAAGTTCCTCGTAGAAAGGGAAGAATTTGTGATGATAGTAGGTCAAATATTAATCCCACGTTTCGTTGGCTTGGCACCAATAATTTTTTTTTTTGCCTTGATAGAATTTCATAACGCCAAAGCCGAGATTTTCCTCTCTCCTACTTCATTACTATAACAAGTTTTTTCCCCTCTCCTACTTCATTATATAAACAAGTTTTTTTGCTATAATATCTTAAATATGACTATTTTAGAAGACCGAGGTATTAAAAATTTTATTAGTTTGCAGAAGACTAATATTTATTCTTGTACAAAGTTTGTTATTGTCAGCAATATTTTTATTGGTTGCATCTTCTTCTCTGGAGTACTACAGAAAGTTCATAATTTGTAGTTAGTCCCATTGTTTTTATGTTGCGGTTTTGATAAACACGAAAGGGAAAAAAACGAAATTTTAAAAATAGCGGGCGCAGAAGAAACAGTTAGACGGTTAATAATTAATAATTGAACACTTTAATTGAAAACTTAAAAAAATAACTATGCAATCAATAGTAAAAAAGCGTTTAGTTTTCAATTCATTTTTTGAAGATGGCATCACTCAGTTCAGCTTCTAACTACAGCGAGGCTTTTGCCCCTCGAGATCAACCAGGAAAGCATCTTGGTGACAACAGATGCTCTAGACCTAAATTCTGTGACCCGATTTAATATTGTTTGGCGTGTCAGAACCTTTCTATTCCTTCCAAAGGCGTGTCGAAAAACTCGTTACATGAGCGGAATCGCTGTTTTTGATAAACCCTTCTATAGCAAATGTCCTATGATCTTCCGACCAACGCCACATGAAGACTAAAGGCTTTATATGCTTTCCTCAGGTATGTGTGCTTCGCTGTGTACCTAAATGGCGCCAAATTGGAATCGTCTAATTTTTTTATTCAAACCTGTATTAAAAAAGATACATAGAGAGTAATATTGTTATAAAACATTAAAATGCAAACTTTGACACCCCTATTTAAGAAATTTTACATTAAAAAAATATCCAAAATACATAGGCTTTTCGTGCAGCAGAGAGTATACCAGTCCTTAACAAACATTTTCCCTTCTTGATTTGAAAACAACAAAAGAATAAAGCATAGTCTCTTTCCCGCGTTATAACGCAATATTACTTCTTATAGTATGTGTAATTTAAACCGAACTCGCATCGGGACAATTATGGCGCTCAAATGGGAGTTTATTACTACTGGTTATTAATGTTCAATTTCACGAATTGTACACCTAACTTATATTGATATTTTTTCATTTCTTGCATGGAAGTATCATTGTATATGCGAACAAATAATCGAAGCATAATTTTGTAAATGCAGTCTTTAAGTACTGAAAATTTTGTCAGCATAACTATACAGAATGTCAAGGTGTTCTGTCATTAACCAAAAACTTGTTTGTTCGATATCACTTTCACGCCATGAAAATGTTTTGTTTTGAACCTCTCAAGCGTGCTGGATACAGCTCTTGTCAGCCCCATACAAATAATTCCCTCCAGGTTTTTGGTCATCGTGAAAGATAGCTAAGAAACGTCTTCTGATGTCTCTTCCACTTAATGTCCACGACACTGTTTAAATAACCGAAAGGTTATAGTTTCAGCGGTGTGTTGTCTTGTTAGTTCCGTCAATAATAGTGTGTAGCATAGTAGCTTAATGGTATAATACTAAAGAACGTAACCTCAATTTGACCACTTGCTTTCGAGCTGCGTCCAATAGTTGTTCCAATGCGAGACTGCTTTATTCTCTATTCTGCAAACTTGCATAACATTTTCTACATACTTGTATACTGATTTTTCAGACTACTTATATTACCCTTCTATTTAAATTTCGATATCAAAAATGTATTATTAAAGTTGTTCAGATGTTTAATTAGAATTTATACGTTTCGAAAGAAATAACGCATTTTGTTGCTGAAATACACAAATCATTCACCAATAGAAGAAAGGTGAGGTAAAAATCTACAAACATGAGATATGAGTCTTAAAAAACAATGGTGTATTTCTGCAACTTAAGTTGACAGTATAAAGGAAGCACATTCAAGAAAAAATGTAAATTGTGTATAGTAATTTTATAACAGCCTCAAGGTTTGTCAGGAGGCTGCTTCTGTAAATCATTCCTTGTAATTTTTTTTGTTGGAATCTAAAAAGATTCTACTACGCACACCCATCCCAAACTGCAAACCGGATATCTTTATCTCTGGAATTAGGGGTGTGTCGTAGAGCAAATTAAAGTATATAGGAAGCTATAACTTCCTATCGAATATGAATGACCTAAAACATATTTCTGTACATTCTATGGTCAACAGAATTAGTTCCATGAATTTAAACAACTTTCATGTCACATGAAGAGCTTTATTAGACAGAATATACCGAAAGTTGGGTTTAACTCTTTAATCCCGAGGCAACTTTTTTCTTCTAGCGCCTGTAAAACTGGAAGTTTTGGGGAGGAAGCGAGAGGAATTACAACCTGGGTGGTCATTTATCCCACCACACCACTCCCAGCTATAACCTTCCCTAAAGGTGCAGGGAAATGGGCTGTGGTTGGCAAGGATAATTGGACCCCTACCGCGCTTATCTTCTAAGTGATCTCGGAACCTCACCTCCCCTCAAAAGAAGCCAACCGCCTCAGACCAGCCTTCGTCGCTGCTAAGGGGAAACATTTAGACCGCCCGGGACCGCTTCGCTCGGTGTGAGAGGATTAAAGCCAAATCCTGTTGAAATAAAATGCATGAAGATTACATTCAAGGTTATGTAACTGGTTGGAATGATATGCAGAGTAGCTTTTCCCGTGCAGCCAGCGTGAATTCCCACTAACTGTAGTTTAGCTTTCAATATCTTTTAAGTCCCGATATGGAGTTCAGATTTTTGTTCATTTTAATTTCTTAAATTAGTTCAAGCTAATAAATACACAAAGTAAGCACGTAAGTTTAACCAATAATTTTATATCTTCAGAAATATTATCTGTTTCCAAATTTTTCAGCTTGTATCAGAAACAAACTAATTCCATTTTATTTTTACAGATCTTATTCGAGAAATCATATCGGGAGTACTGTTTTTTCTGCTTATGATACTGTGCGTTCTGTGCTGGATCATGTATAAGTGAGTATTTTTTAAACTAAGTTACATATTTTCTATAGTATAAATATTAAATAAGAGATATCTTTTATGAAATTTGGAAAATGTTGTTTTCTGTATAACTAATGTCATCATTCGTCCCTTTTGAGCTGGACATCCCCATTTTAAGGTACTCTATCCCGTTGTCCCCAAGCCCAGCTTCGGGACGCCGATATGTCCCTTTTCCAGAAAGAGACAGAAATGGGAAAAACCTGCCGGTATTTTGGTTTCGTTTATTTTTTTGTCCCCGTTTTAACCTATTATTTTTTTAATCCAATAACCCGGTAAAAAACCAGATCGGAAGATATGATCGATTTTAGGTTCGATTAGACTAAAATTTACCAAGTTATGAAGCCTTGAATTTCATCATCTTAGGCAACCGCTTTCTAGAGCCGTCCTTTGATTGGCGGATTACTGAAAGGTTTTTATGAACTGATAAATATGGGCCAATGGATTGATTTCCTGTGAAAGCAATATTAATAATTTTTTGTGTCTGTAGCTGTTATGTCACTGTATTTTGTTTGCTTTGTGGGTTATTTTATTGCTTTGTGTTCAGTTTGGGGTTGTGTTTTGTATTGTTATCACCTCCGTTTTTTATGCATTTTTGTGTCTGTAGTTGTTACGTCAATACGTACAATAATTGTGTGACATTGCTCTTAAGCAACACCTCTATTTAAATATTTAACTTACCTTTTTTAATAGGGCGAAGTTGTTTGTTGTTGATTCCCACAACCCTAATTCGTGCCCAAGTTTTTCTTTCGCGGGGAGTCATCAAAAGACTCTACAACCATTGGGTTGAGTCGACCCTCCTGGGTTATGGAACGGAATGGAATAAAAATATTTGTCTACAAACGGCGTTTGTTTTTTATTAAAAAAAACCCCGAAACCCGGTTATTTTGAGCAGTTATAAACGTCTGGTTAAACCGGAGATGAAGACACCTGAATAACCGAAAACCTGTTATTTTCGCAATAACCGTCATCCCTAGAGAGAGAGAAACCCAAAGAGAAAGGGGCAATTTCAAAAAAGGCGCGAAAAATTAAAAACTCTGACGGTAGTGCCTAGTAGAGGGGCGATGACGAGGCATGCGTTGTACGTCTCATACATATGCAAGTCTGCCAAAAGCCTGCTGGACCACACTTACTTCTAACTACATGACACTGTAAAAAACGACAGCTTGAATTAAATTCCCATGTTACAAACCGACAGCTTGAAACACTGGGAAAGTTTCAACTGAAAGCCGTTGGGTGAAAATATTCGCAATTCTTAATAAAATGTTAATTACCTAAGTAAATTTTAAAAGTCCTGCCCAGAATTACATTCTTATTTGATATTAACACCAAATATACTGAAACAAAAATCTGTTCTCCAGAAGAATACAAGATCACATAAATTATTTATTTTCACGTATTCTTTCCTGTCTTTTTCATTAATAAATAAAAATGAGAGAAACGTTTTCTTAAATGCACATACTTTTACCTAAAAATTAGTAGATATCCCGTTCTGAGGGGGAAATATACATAGTCAAGTTAGATATAATCCATATCTTCATGGTCTGAAAATTGCTCAAAAACATTTCCTATCTTACGAAATATAGTTGTATTTACAACTCCACGAGCTGAGACAATTCACACGAATGAAGGTTGAATTGGTTTGATACTTAAAAGCCTGAACGCCGTCCCATATCCCCGTGCCCGATGACATTAAGGCAACTGAACCGGTTGAATGGACATGGGACAACCATCTTGAAAGACAGCCTTTCATCCAGAAAAATGTCTACTGAAAAGAAGATTAGTCTTGGCGAATTAATTCTCGAAAGCTTTTCTTCTTGGGAGATCTGTTCGTCAGAATGGAAAACATCAAAGACGAGATGACTTCACTTTTTTCTTCTTTTCAAGTCGTGTCAGAATTTATTTGTGATAAACTTCACCTTACGCTTCATTGGATTTCTCAGGAATATTAACTATATCTTATAGTTATCACAACTGCGGCTTGTCAAGCAGAGAGATGAGAAAAAAACCCCTAGAAACTGTACTAATTACACCAAATAGTGAGAAACGATGTTCGTTGTAAATAAAGAAGCTGTCTGTATTCTGGCTAGTGGGCGTCTCTATCACATATTTGGCTTTAAAAGTTGAAATAAAAGTACTTCTACTTTGCTTTCACAATGCCCCGAAAAATGAGGACTGGGTCAGTTGTACCTCCCCCCCCCCGAACGGAATCGTTGCTCTGTTGCTTATTGGCTAATAAATTTAATTTAAGTAAACAGTAAAAATATTAAATTTAAATAGAGTTTTCTTAAAAAATTTTGGTGAACACCTGTATGTGAATCGTAACGTTTTGCATGTGAAGACAACTAACTGAATTACCAAAGAGTGTGAATAATCTGTTGCGAAACAAGGGTTAATTACATCAGTAGCAAATTTATTTCATTCGTCATATATAACTTTGCGTATATATTAGTATCATAAATATATTGGAGTTTTGTCATGGCCCCCCCCCCTTCCTCGAAGAGTAACGCCCGGAGTGTCCTACCATCTGCCCCATAGTCACTACGTCACTGTTTTCAGATTTTATGAAATACAATAATGTCCCAAAAATGCATACAGATTTTGAATAAATATTGCATGAACAATTAATAACTCACATCAAAGTTTCATATTAATAAATATAAAGGTAGAATCTTGTCAGTTTTCAGGAATTTTATGATTCCAATAAATTAATATAATATTTTTTTATTTCTTTGCTATTACAATTTTTCTCTATGACTGCGATAAATTATATGTACAAAAATTCAAAATCTGTTCCTTTGAACTTGATACATTTCCATATCCTTTGTCGGTAATATTGAATTTGATGAAAGTTTAATATCCTGAATACTCATGTATACTTATAAGTCAAATACATAATTTAAATTACAGTTCGACGATTAGTATTCGAAGATTCAAATTTAAAAAATATCAGTCTGTGCAAGAACCCTCATCATTTAGCATCTCTTAGACTGTACAGAACCAAATTGAAATGCCGATATCTTTCTGTTATCTAACTAATTGTATTGAACTGGAATTTTTATAAAAGTTGCCCTATATATCTGGCTCTTAAGTCATGAAGGTAAAATTATGCTACATTTCGCACATGCGCAGTAAAAAATCATTTACTAAAAATACTCACATTTCCTTTAATATTCGAAGTATTTACTTCAAATTTCATACAATGCTGCCCTAAGATATTTTCACGTATTCTGTAAGTTTCATAAAATTTGGTTTAAAACTCTGTAAGTTATAGCAAAAAACATGCGGAAAAATTTGGAATTTGAAAGAAAACTTCATATCTTCTCGAATATTCGTGATATGTTTACGAAAATTCATGTAAATATTATGCACATCAGACATAATCATTGATGAAAGTTTCATCTCGTTATCCACTTTCTTTGAAACGGGATGAGTCGAAATTTTTTTTTCTCTTCGTCACTTCCTGGTCGGTCCCCAAAATACTCTCGTGATCGAATCTTTACTGTAAAATGCGAGTTCAAGCCTAATCTTTAAGTGTTCGAAATTCCAAAAAAATCCTTGCAGCTTTTCGGGAGATATTCGGACAAATTTTAAAGTGTCCACATGATATTGGCAACTCACTGTACTTTTTGAGGCGCCGAGTTGATATATCAAGACTATTTTTTAATCCTTTATTATCTAATCAATATCTAAGTTACTAACATCTTTGATGTATTACTGTTCAAGATATATTGCAGTATTTGATAATGGAACAGAAAAATAATACCGAAAATTTTAACTAACGTATATGAATTTGTATGTGTTCTTTAGAGAAAATTGATTAAATCACCTTCAACTTCTAGTCATACAATATTTCTTGCCTTTCGGAAAAACCAAATCGAATGTGAGAAAAGTTTCAAACACAGAAAACCTTCCATAAGGGTCTTATCAAAGAGAAAAAATTATAAATCAACTTCATATATAAAACTAGTTACTATCTTCACCACCATGACTATAAGAAAAGTCTTCTGAATTTCTTTCCTACTATCGGCACAAAAAATCGAAAAAAACCACTTTAAAGAAATTCTTTTCTTAACAATTGGCAGCAAATTGAACATCAAAGATTGCCCCCTCATTTCAAAGAAACTTATATTTCTTTAATGACATCGGGGGAAAACGTGACATATAGTTAACTTCATATGACTTTTCAGTACAAGCCATCTCGTTTACCAAAGTAACTCTTTCCTTAAAAGAAATGAAATGCAATGACCTATTACAGTTCCCATTTCTTTTTATTTCAATACATCTGTTGAAGAATTTTGGGTAGCTACGTGAGTTCTTACGATACCACGTGCCCACTTCCAAGGGATTGAGCCAAACTGGTTTATCGATATGGAATGAGAAATGTTGCTCTAAAGGAGAGTATTGTTTGAGAGTTGAATTTCACTGCTTTCTGTGTAATCCTATCCTGCATATGAATCTGTTTAGATCCAGCCTGAGAGGAGGCGTAAAATTCATTTCATTTCCAGCTCACTATTAGCGGTGTGGAAAGAAACATTTCGCTGTTAAAGATAGTAGTTTTTCAATCGCACCCCAATTAAAAAACAACCTACTGCTGTTTTCTGCTACTTCCTGTTTCGAAATGAAACGTTTTTTAACAGATGTGCGTTGATGCCATTTCATTTAATCAAATATTACCTTTCGTCAACATTTCATTTCAAGTACGAGGAAAAGACGAGACACCGGACATATCTAAAATTTCTTCGCTTGTCTCTATTAATTATTTTTTAACTAATTCTTCAAAGACAGAATTTATATTAAGATGTATTTTTTATTCTCTATATTTATTATAATCTATAAAAATAGCTTTTTAAGGGACACTCCCAGATATTTGTATTCCTATCAGTCAGAGAGGTTGACAAAAAAAAGGCCTTCAAAGAACAATAATCGCTAAAGCCAACAGCAATAGAATACGATTCAAAAAACGATTGTGAAAAAAATAAATTCAATCCTCTGATTTATTTAACCTGTTCCTTTTTTCTATCGATTATTTCCGATTTATTGTTTTCGAAGCATACTTCGTTTACGTTTTCAGAGAATGATTGCAACGCCCACCTTTATTCTCTCTTATTATAAACTAGAAAATCACCCGTCAAATTGCCTCTTCATTTGAGAGATTTCCCTTCAAATTTGGCGTGTTTAAATAGATATATATGCGAGAGAAATGTTTAACATTGATTGAAAACAAATAAAATAAACGTATGTTTTATGACAGCCTGTGATGGAGTTTCGGCTTCGATGCGTCTTCTATATGCGGCTGCATCTACTGCACGAATCCTGTCCAGCGATTCTTGGCTTTGCCTCGCTAACCATCTTGCTTCCCTTTCCTTTGTCATTCGCCGTCTTTTTGCGATGGGTTCATCGTTAAAAATATAGTAAACTAATTCATGATTGTAAAGTATTAAATTATAGTAAAAAAAATATACAAAATATGTATGAATATGTTAACATTTCAAAGGAAGTGTCTCTTTCGAAATTCTAATCAAAACAAAGCACTACTCTACTTGTCAAACGTTGCCAAAAAATATTATCAAATTATATCATCACGATTTCAATAAATAATCAGATGCATTTTGGCGTCCAAACTATATCACGCGCATGATATACCAGTGACGTGATTTACTACTTTCTACTAATTTGAAATATGTGATTAATTTAATTTAAAATTTCTCGGAACTATTGTTCATAGTGAGATACATTTTATATCAATCGATAGAAAATTTTATTTTACTATTTTAAAGCTATTAAATTTGAAATTACAACTACAATTACTTTTTTAAATTTAAAATAACTGAAATTTAGGTGAACAATGAAATAATGCTGTTTAACGTCTCGCAGTGCTATGGCGTGAATTTTATTGTTGGTGACGTCAGAACGTTACGTGATCAATGACACACAGATATGGGCTGTTATATTATTAATTCTTTTTTGTCCACCCTAACAATTTAAATATTTTTGGAGTGGGTTTTAGTGATTAAAACTACCGCGTTAATGAACAGAGCAAAATTTATGTCTTTGTTCTCAATGAATTGTTATTAAACAAAATGAAATTAGATACAAGCAAGTTTGCTGAAGATTTATGAAACATGTAAATAAACATTCACTATTTGAAAAATAATCATTCAATGCTGCTTGAAAGTTATGAAAAAGCTTCCTAAAAAGTCTTCTTAATAATATAATAACACATAGTTCTAAATTTCTCTCATTATGCATTAGATCTACAAAAATTAATTACTCGGTCCATTCTTGAAGAATCTACATTGTATTCACAGCAAATAATAACAAATGTAAGGGAATCACTTCACATGTCAATAATAAATGCAGCTAAAAATTAAAATAACTACTCATGCCAATTATCATATAATTGGACTTCCTTTCCCTCGTTCAATTTGCGTATCGATTCCAATACCAGCGCATTTTACACATGCGTCAAATAACTCCGCTGAATATGCATATATTGTAAATAAGCAGTTTATGAAGTTCATTTAAATCAAAAATTGGTATTCTTATTGATTGTTTTACTCAATTCCTTTGACTCATTTTGATGGATTTACCAAATATGGCGGGGAAAAAATTATCACTGTAGTATTAAAAGGGAAATGTGTATTTGAAAAACATGGTTCCAGTTTAGAAGCAAAACAAACCTACTGTGCAAATCGTACGCTAGGCATAGATGTCGAACAGCATTAGGATTGTACTCTCGTAGCGTATTTTGACAACCTGATTTGTCAGCGCAACTTTCGCAGAGTAAGGTCATTTTTTTAATGCCTTCATTTTCCTCACCCAATTCCTTCCTAACCGAAACATTCATTACCAGGTGTTTCTCTCATTACGTAAGTGATATTCAGTCATAAATGTCAATCAAACTTGGCATTAGTGCAGTTCACCTTGAGTTAGAGAAAGTTTATGGGATGATAACGTCAGTTTATGGCAGATGATGGAGAAAAATCGCCTATTTCGCGACAAAACCTACCACTTAGAGCTTCCGAATTTAGAAGGATTTGTTTTTGCAAATGAAAGAAACTAATTGCTTAGCGCTTCTCTATATTTATTAAGATCGGTTTATTCTCCATTACTATTAAGGTAATCGGCTAATGAAAGAGAGAAAATGCTAACGAATTTCTTAATACATGCATTAAAAATAATATAAGGTTAAATACTATATATTTTTGCAGCATTTTTGTGTATTCTAGTATTACTTGAAACGATTTATAGTGTTCATTAAATTCAACATTGGAGTCAATTCAGTTGATGCCACAGTCGCATGACAAGGGTAACTGAACATTTCATTCTACATATCATAAACAATGAGTGACATACCGCAAACTAACTTTTTGGAATCACAACAAATATTCACAGTTTTATTACGACATCGATTGATTTGACATTGTTTGCACTTTCTGCTTGAGGCAGTGGGTCCATCATTCATTTGACATTGTTTGCACTTTCTGCTTGAGGCAGTGGGTCCATCATTGATTTGACATTGTTTGTACTTTCTGCTTGAGGCAGTGTGTCCATCATTGATTTGACACTGTTTTCACTTTCTGCTTGAGGTAGTGGGTCCATCATTTGTACCTGGAGTCAAATTGGAAAGCGTAGATGCCTTAGAGGAAACATAATTGTTTCGCAACTCATCAGCTAAATACAAAATATCATCACGACGCTTGATTTTTGTACTAGTAACTTCCTTGTGGATCACCCAAGCATTGATAGCAGCTAAATCGAGGATACTGAAAAAATTTGTGCCGGATATCGTCGAGAAGCGGATTTAGTTGAATAACATTGTGTTGTAGCCTCACTTCTTTTTGACCTTACTATATATGCATGGATTCCAAAGTTCAACTTCCTCGGCGTATTTGACATTTTTACGTCAACATGGATGGACATTATTAAATTTGAAAGTAAATAAGTAATAAGAAAGCATTTTAATTAATTGAGGGTTCTAGTCACTACTGAAGTAAATAAGTAATAATTAGTATTGTACATAAATACTTGCTGAATATTATCTATTTGAAATTCTGAAATAAAGTTTCTGCATCAGATATAAGGTTAAATATTTAATAGTTTTCTGGAAGGTAGAAGAAGGTAAAGAAAAGAGTTTATTCTTGGTTTTTAAATTATTATTTCCCCATGGTTTATTAATTTTTGGTTGAATCTCCAATCAATAGCTTACATTTAATTTGAGTATTTTAAGCAGCTTTAATTTTAAAAATATTCATTAATTATCTTTACTTCCGAACTGCAGTGATGGCAAATAAGACAAAACAATACGAAATAATGAAAACTTAAGAGGTAAAATAATAGGTATCAGTAAATGACAATATTCAGGTTCATCTGCAGCCCTATTAAACTACATGAATAGCGAAGAGCATTGTAGAACAAAAGATGACGTATGACGAAAAATTCTGTGTAAAAATGTTTGTTCCAAATAGCGAAGCTTACATATGAGTTCATAAGAATTTAAAATGCATAAAGAGCAGTTAAGAATACAAAATGCACAAAAAGCTGTTCAGAATTAATCTACAATTTCACATTAACTTACGCAACATTAATGCCTTTTATTTATTTTCTAAAGGCATATGATGCATTTCGAGGACCAAAACTGTTCAGCATACATCTTTCGTTATTACATCTTGAATTATTTTTTTAATTACTTTATCTTACAGAACTTCATTACCTTAAAGGACTACACTGAAGGTGATCCAAGTACTCGGTCTATGAGAAGTGAATGTGTTAAATAAAGCTCAATGCTCCATTTCATTTTCGTCTTTGTTATTCATTTGCATGCTTTTGACGTAGACTTGCGTCTCTCCATAGTGGTCGAATGGTGTGTCGGAAAAGGAAAAAATTATGACGCTTTTCGAGCTAAAGTTAAACGCTTATAGCTCCGCAACCAAATAACATAGAGAGTTGGTTTTAGTTTCATTTAACACAGAGAAGTAGACATTGAAGATTACAAAAATAATTTTAGAATTTGTAATTATTGTTTAGTCACAGTCAAGTTTCAAATTTAGTGAAAATCACGAAGAATTTTACATAGAATCACATAGTCACACTAGACTAATAGTCACTATAGACTATAGAGTTAATAGTCACATAGAGCTACTTTAGTCACAAAAAGTCACAGTTGAGTAAGGTAAGTAAGTCTACACCCCTCAATCCCAACGGCCATTTCGCAGAGACAGCCTCCCATCGATTTTTTTAAAACTCATTTTTAGTTTCTCGTATATGAAATGTACAAAGTCTTAGGTCACCGTCAAAAAACTGGACTTCGAAGTATGATGAATCTCTAAGTTATAGACTTATATATATCCAATAATAGTATACCATAATAATAAAATAATAATAATATAAAAAATAATAATAAAATAATAATAATATAAAAAATAATAATAAAATAATAATAATATAAAAAATAATAATAAAATAATAATAATATAAAAAATAATAATAAAATAATAATAATATAAAAAATAATAATAAAATAATAATAATATAAGAAATAATAATAAAATAATAATAATATAAAAAATAATAATAAAATAATAATAATATAAAAAATAATAATAAAATAATAATAATATAAAAAATAATAAAATAATAATAATAATATAAAAAAATAATAAAATAATAATAATAATAAAACTTATATATATATATCCAATAAAATTATATTTGAGCCAAATTTTGTACGAAATCTGTCAACTGGAAAGACGTTATTCCAAAATGAATACTCGAATCTCTTCAAAATATTAGAAGCCCATCACAAAAAGCGCCGCATTAGATATGAATACGAGAAAAGATGCAGAGACAACACTCCGGCGATGTAGTTTGAAGCTGAAGGCAAGCTATTAAGTTTAACACGTTCACTGCCTCTATAGGAAGTTATAGTGATCACCTGTGTGCCAAACTTAAAAAGATTAATTTAAATGTTTGTAAATCGTGATAAAATAAAAGCAATGTAAATAATTCGGAATAAGTTCGCAAAAATATAGTGAGACTTATAATGTCTTTCAATAGAAACAATAGTTTTTAGCTTGAAAATGCTAAATTATTGTCCACTTCACACGTGTCTGCAAAAGAAAAAGATTCTAAAATAAAAGCTACGCTAAACCGATAATAAATGGCGCAAAGTGTCCATGTGTGAATTTGTTTGAAGAACAGGTATCCCAGAGTGGCACATACAAACATACAGTCATTGCTGAACTGTCCAAGAGTTTTATTTAACATTGTGCGGAAAGATACCTGTGGCCCACGGGTGATACTCGCGGCACAGAATGAAAAATTTTAGAGACCCACCTGTGAGGTTCATGTCAATGAACGTGTTAATGTTAACTCTTAAGTAAGTAAGAGAATACAAAGATTATTCTGGTAACTATTAATCCCGGACAAGATGAAATTACAATATAAGAAGAAAATGTGCTTGCGTTCTTACAGCAGAGACAGATTTATAGATCAATTACAGCTTTCAAGGAAAAGATACTAAAATTATTATTAGTAATAAACAGTTAAAAAAATTAATATAGTATCAAATTAATAGCTCCTCTGGGAACGCTTAAGAATTGCATTCACTTCATTTTTTTTCTTTTCATACTTTCCGGTATTTATATGAATTAGATATGTTAGATGCATACGCTTTATGTAATAAAAGAACATTCGCTGAAAAAGGCTTTTAAAACTCCGTCTGAAGACCAATTCTTTTGATTAGTTTCGAGTAAAAATGCGTTCCGGTAAAATATTTTTATCAGATAAAATGTATGACTCCTAATAAATCATTACCTTCACTTCAGTGCTACAAATCTGTTCTTGATTAGTTTTTATCGCAAAAGCTTTCAGTGTACAAGAAATGCATGTAGTCGTGAAGCGTTTCATAATGAATGAGACTCTTCACGACTACATGTCTTAAATAAAATAATTATTTCTAAAATGCTAGTCACTTTCGAAGCATATTTATATTACGAAATACAATGCCAGGGGTACATATCTCTTCCATAAAAAAATATCTATGAATTTTCTGAGATTTTTGGGAAAAATTATTGTCTCATCTTTGCTTTTGGAGTAGTATGGAGATGCTTGGTGAACCTAGTGTTTTGTTAGACGTCAGGTGACTCAGGCAATTCCATGAAATGTCGCTTCTATAGAGCCTTGCAATTTTATCAATTTTAAAAAATTACTGAAATCGGTTTAAATTAAATATTTGCTTTGTATTCAAGGAAATGGAAATACGAACAAGAAATTGCCGGTCTCCTTTGGAAGATACCTTTACAAGACATTCAGCGATACGGATCATATGGAATCGTTTCTTCAGAAAGCAAGGTAAGGTCACTTGTAAACGTTTTTAAACATTTTTATCTAACTCTCGCAATCGATTTTTTTTACTCATTTCCTATTTTGATAAAATTTTGAAATTTTTTACACTTGTAAGTTCTTGATGAAAATACACTATTTTAATATTTTTTCAAAACTTATTTATCATTTCATCATTAATTAAATTAAATTCATATTTCACACTAGTGGCGCCACCTAGTAGTGAATTCGATGGCAAATTGATCTTACGATTAAGAAGTGAAAAATAATTATAAAATAATCATTTCTACTGCTAAGGACATAAATAAAATTGCGTTCTAATTAAATTTATTATATCTTACATTTATAACGCACACTCTGTAATTTATGCTTTATTATGCAAACAAAATTATTTTCTATAATGTTGCCTTTGTTATTTTATGTAATCTGCATTGTATGTAATTTCCAAAGTATTGGAAAATCATTTCAAAAACTGAGAGAAGTGATAAAGTGATAGTACCTATGAAGACAAGCAATATCTACTTTGCAACCATGGGTTGCATTTCACTCAGAGAATTAAAGACGTTGAAGTGTAGCAGTAGAAACGCCAATAGTTAAAATAAGTGAAGCAATGCGTTCTACAATCCTATTCAAATCAGTAAAAAGGCAGAAAATAGATGTTCGAAATTGAGTCCATCGAATCAATTCACTTCAGCGAATGAAAGATTAGAGCACCTTCACTTTGTCGGGCTCATATTGCGTGCTGAAATAAACGTTCTCACTAAGATATCTTTGAAGGTCTCTCCAAGTATCTCTTGCATCAATTATTTTCTCGCCACAAGAAGTCTAGGTCCGGTGAGCGTGGAGCCCAAAGCATCATCTGGGGCATGTAGCACTCAGGAAATGTCTGTAGAAATGATATCACGAAAGATAATGCGAGTTTATATTAAACGTATAATTTCAGGCTATTTATGACCTTTATAGGATAGGGTAGAACGGGGCTATTTGGCCTTTATTCTTCTAAGAATTTTTTAAAAAAGTGAATTCAAAATTTTTAAAAACTTTTTAAGCTCACACTGTGAGTGCATCTTCGGAAAGAATTCGCCCAAGTAAAATTTGAATATATTAACTATTAGTATTAAGTTAAAACTTCAAACTGACACCAAGTCGCCTGGGCCAACCTGCCCCGACTGCGGGGTAAGTTGGCCCACTTCTAGTATGAAGTGATTATCACAAAATATTCTTCTATATTATTATATATTATTAATTTAAATAACGCAGTTTTGTTATTATCCACATTATATGTATTATATACAAATCTGGTGCATTTCTGCTCAATAGCATCTGAGATGCAGTTTTTATGCTCATCTTCAGATAGTATTGTATAGCAGCCCCTCCCTATTGTGTAGTTATAATCCAAATGGAATCCGCATGGTTTTTTTATAACAAGTATTTCGGATAAAAATCTAGTTCAATTCCATTCCACATATTCAGATGTACTTTTATAACCCGAAAAGTCCTGTGCAGCAACGCCACTGGCAATTTTGACCCGCCGGCAAGACGTGCCCCGTTCGAAATGGGCCAACTAATCCCATATCGCCATTTTTGTTTCATATGAATGTAGGGATTTACTCTCAAAGCATTTCGATAAACAAACTATCCCTAAAGTGTCAATGGAGAATTATCTTTCTGAATATTATTTATAAAAATGGAAATGGCAATCTACAAGCAAAAAAATCGATTATTTATGAGTGAGGAAATTTACTCAGCTTAACAAAAATTTGAAAAATCTAACTGGTTCTTTAATGGCGCTGATGTGAAAGAAGTAATACGGGATAATGCGCTCTTTTCTGGACTGATAGCGTTAAATACCGGAAAGTTTTAAAAATATCGCGACTGGGCCAAAATGCCCCTATGGCCAACTAGCCCCAATTTACTTTACTTGTGAAAAAAGACCAAAAACGGGGATGTTTATAAAGTTTCTATTAAAAACTCCTTCGGCACATTTATACCACTTTATTTTCTAAACATTAAACTGTATTCTTCGGTGAAGCAATAAAAAGGATAGAAACTATCATCAAAATATTTTAATGTGAGGAATATTGTATGCTCCTCTTAAGAAAGATGGCTATAACTCTCGACATTAAAAGAAGGAATAAAATATTTCTGCTTCAAAACTCCTATAAGTTGAATTCAAAAGAAAAATATTTCATAGAAACGAATGGAAAGAAGTCTCATTAATGACGAAAGCTTTTAAAACCATCCCATCTTACGAAAAATTTATGAAGAAAATATTTTCTTAAACTTTTCAGCGAAACTTTATTGTAACATAATAAAACCATAAACCATTCTTTTAAAAAGCTTTTATGGCTCTTCAAAAATGTGATTACCATTAATAAGTTAAAAAATATCCAAAGAAAGTAAAAAAACCAAGAAATATACTCCGAAAGAATAGAACTAAACAAACAAGGAATCACTTCTAGTCCACTTTTTCAAGGGCTATAGACTATATTCGATATGGATTCAAATTATTTGGGAATTTTTTCTGTAAGAAGCTTGACGTTCGTCTGAAAACGCTTCACATACCCCTAAGCCTTTTTAGACGCAAGTCAAGCTTCTTACAGAAAAAATTCCCAAATAATTTGAATCCATATCGAATATAGTTTATAGCCCTTGAAAAAGTGGACTAGAAGGGATTCCTTGTTTGTTTACTTCTATTCTTTCGGAGTATATTTCTTGGGTTTTTACTTTCTTTGAATAATTTTTTACTTCCTTTGTTTTTTGTATGCAGCGGCATATTGCTCACTACTTAAACATTGTTTAAATTTTGTAGTGTATGTTTAAATTTATTTTAAAATTTGTTTTAATTCCCAATTTAATTTTATTTGACTATCTTCATGCATCAATAAGTTAGTCGTACCAAAATTATCAAGATGCAGAATCATCTACAGAAGCTTATCACTTCTCTTTCTTGCATAGAATTATTAAATTTCATACTGAATCACTGACATTTAAAATCTCTGTTAACTGATTTAATAAAACGCATTCTTTAACCTTAAATATCCTTGTAAAATGAAACTTTTGATGAAGAAACGAGGAAAATACTTTTCTCCTTTTCAAGTCTTTTGAAAATTAGATCTCTCGTCCATTTCAAGTACCTATGGGAATACCTCTTCTGTGTTTCCTCATTAACAATAAATCTAACGACTACACAAGGAAGTATACAATACACCCTCTCTAAAGTGATCAGAGCCAAATTATATTAGACTATCTACAAGATTATTAGGTGGTGTAATCAGGCTTGTAGATACTATCTACCAGATACTCCAAGACCAACAGATTACTCACCCAAGAACAGTGAAACTCAGATGCATAAGTGGTACAGTGGTTGTACTAGCCCATTCACAGAAAAAAATTCTGTTAATACGATATCTACTTGTAAGACCCCTAAGGAAAGGATTGCAAGTGTATTTGATAAAATTAATTTTTAATTTCGTATTGTAATTAACAATAAGATTCTAGTTCGCGTACCATAATAATATCAATAATTTAGTTATGTAAAGTAACTTTAAAATTTGTAACCTATTTAATTTTAGGTGAGCTGAAAGGATTAATTTCTTCAAAGAAACCAAGAAATGAATTGTAAACACAGAAAAGAGTTTAAAGAAAATAGTTCGCTGGTAAACTGCGGCTAAAAGAAAAGTATTTGAATGAAATTTTAACACATACGCAAAATGTAAAAGAACTGAATGCTTTACATCTAATGAAGTTGCTGATTTAGAACCTTGCATTGATACGTTGAAAAAACTCTAGGCAGAATAAATCGCTGAAAAATATGAGATTTAAATCGATTATTTTTTCGATTTGGTCATGCAAAATTCTAATTGAAATTATAATAATTACTTGTCATTTAACAAATAAAGTACGCATTTAAGCTAATTTTAAATTAATAGCATAATCTCTAGAGAAAATTATCTTACAATATTTGAACATATCAGCTTAAGATCGCTTTAATCCATAACAAATAAGACATAATATCAGTGGTTAAATTTCTGCATAAAAATGCCTCTTTTATTTAACGTTTGTTTCTTCTCTTTCGTACATGCCAATATTTTGAGAATATATAAGTCTAATTCATCACTTCAATTAAGAATTTTTTTTCTATCGAAAATAATAATATACACCCTTCTATCCGAAAATATAATATACATCAACAGATGAAATGAATAATTTTGTAATAAATTGCCTTGTTTGTATTTGGAAATAACCATTAAATAACACGTGATAGTTAACAAATATTTAGATTCGATTAAGTCAGAAATTTTGAATAAGAATAAATTTAATTTTGCATAAAATAAAATTTCACCCGTTGTAATTACAAAATTTTGATGAAACCAATGTTACATTGCAAAGAACGGGTAACAAATCTAAGCAATTAACTAAGATTCCTTTAAGATTCATCATATCAAAAAGACAAAACTTGATCTCCAGAGGTAGGTTTCAGCGAATTTAGTATGTTTTCAAGAAGACGTACACGAGGCCACATTCCACGCCAATGAAATTACATTATATTTTAAATTATGTTTGTGTATAAGATCAATAAATTTATTATACTTGACTAATATTGCAATTACTTCTAAATGTGTATCAATTCGAATAAAAATGGTTTCGAAATGTTTACCATATTTTCGGACAGAGGGAGTGTATATTTTTCATTGCCACTTGATCCTATGGCATTTGAATAAGAGAAATAAAAAAATGTAATGCAATTACTAGATGAAATCGATTTAATATAGGAACATTCTGTATAATCTATCCATTAAAAAGACACAAAAATTATCAATTAAGTATCAAAATTAAAGGTTTGTCATTTTTTATAGAAAACAATTCCTTAGTTTCTGATGAAAAAAATAACGCAAACACAAAAAGTATCCATTGTAAAGGCCATGGTATAAATCCTTTAGATTTCGTCAAACAGGAGAAGGCGTTGCAATAAACTAAATCCTATTTCTTTACAATAACGACTCTAAAGTTCAACTAAAAATCCTCCAAGTATAAAAAAACAAGCTTTATTACCACATTAGCGTCATTCTGTTCCATTAGAGATCGAGAAATCTACTTTAGCACATATTCCACTCTCTTCCGAAAGTTGAGATAGCGTGATATATTTCATCACCTCACCCTTAGATTTCTTAGTTCAGTTTCACCATTGAATTTATATCTGGAATTGCTTCAACTTCAAGTACAGTAAAGTTAAATCCTTCAAAATTAATGTCCTGTCTATCCGAGTTTTATCGAAAAACCCTAAAGTCCCCATTTATTTATCTTCTCTTTGTCGTCTTAGTTTAACGATCCCTTGAATATACAAAACTTTTTCTCAAATTCCATATGCATCTAACCAACAAGCGTTTTGTTCCTTCGTGTACCTTTTACATTTTTCCTTATTTACTTTTGAATCATTCACAGTCTTTTGAATACATTATAGACTTTAGAATATGGGTTAGTCGAAATCTCAAAACTACGTTTTAAAACGGGAATTTTTATAACAAAACACAAAAGTCTTTATACTAATTAGGTAATAAAGACTGTGGTTAATTTTAGCCGCCTGTAGGGTTATTATTCTCTTGTCTCATTATTAGTCAATACACACTTCATTTATGCAGTAACAAATAATAATCTTTTACCCATTAAATTAAAATTAAAGTTAATGGAGTTAAGAAATTAAAACTATCTACCTTGTAAATAGAAGAAATACAGATTAGCTCCTTGTGGGAAAGGAAATCCCAATTGTTTAGTGGTACAGTGATAATAACGGCCCCTACGGAGAGGAAAAAATTCTGCTGGTACGGGATATGTGTCGCCGTAAAGGAAAATATTAAGGACAGGTCATGTAAATATTTGAAGTTTCATATTTATATAATATCAATAGAGTTACAAAAAAGATGCAAGGGTTTAAAGTCAATATCTGCCACGCGTCTTCACTCTGCGTGTTTTGGCCTGGAAGGTACGGCACTAATCCTGATAATTTTGGATGACACCTTGTATACTATTTCACCCATAACATTTTCATTTGGTTTTCATTAACCTCCTCCCGAGACCAACTCTTAACTAAAATTTAGTTAGTTTTTGAGGTAATATGTCCTAAATACTTGAAAGCGTATTAGAAAAATAAGAGAAACTATTTCAAAATTTTTATTTTTTGAGACAATTAGTGTTGCCCATAGGAGACATTTGTAGAAACGATGCAGTATATTACAAAGTAAAATTCATTTTATTTTTTAATATTATTTTAAAATCCGAAAGTATTTCAATTACATTGAAGGAAATTTTTTAGAGTTTCATTCCATGGGCAACGCCAAGACTGAGGAGGCTAAAAATAAAGAAAGAATGCATATAGTGGAAATCTATTGTAATTTTATTAAACTCCGTCTATCAAAATAATCTTATACTGTTATGAAGGTGGGGTGGCGTGAGATGAGGAATGGAATGGAAGTTTTAACGGCACAAAAGCCGGTTTCGGCTGTGCTGTGCCAAACAAAAGTGAGAAGAGAAATTTAGGTAGGAAAAATTTTATTTTAATAAATGGTGCAAGTTTTAAAATACTATGTAAAAGGTTAGTGATGAAGTGTAAGAATGTAACGAGCAGTGACATTTCCTAACAAAACTGAGAAAGAAACATTGAAGTTACAAAAATGCGTAGGTAAAATCACAACAAATGAATAAATTTCGAAAAATAAAACCAATATCCCGAAAGAAAGCGTATAAATTCGGGTGAGGACTCTCACCCACCAAGTCATTCAAGTCTAAAATAGTGGTTTTAAAAAAGTTTAAACGAGGAGAATTAAAACCTGGGCATTTTGTTAAAATGTAGTCAACAGTTTGAATTGCATTGCAAAGACACTGAATCACCAGAAAGCAGATGGATGTGAGTGTACCATATATGGCCAATTCGGAACCGAGTTCATTTAACATCGAACTCACGGATAGGAAAAATCGGCCACAACACAATAGAAGGTTTAATACGGTGCACTTTATTATTAACTTGTAGATCCCATGCCTCCTTCCATTTATTAAAGATATAGTGCTGCACAGATTTGCGTATATCTGCAAAAGGAACTGTATGCTCTAAAGGTATAGAAGCTATTCGGGCTACATAATCTGTTTTCAAGTCACCTAGTGTCCCCCCTTGACTGGGAGTCAAGCAGAAGACAATATCAAAACGCTTTTTCATCGAACAATGAACTGTGCCTGCTATATTCAATAAAATAATATGAGAATGAGATGAGTTGTAGGTACGATATAAGGTCTAATTTGAGATTGTGAAATAACTTGCAGGCCTCCTTTTGGAATATTTAATGATGGTTGTGCTAATATCCTTTTTCAATGTCTTCACAATACTATAGTCACAATAAAGCAATAATACATAAAATTGGCCACAAGGCAATTATTTGACATTATATGTTGTAAATTCTACAATTGCAAATGTATCATTCATGAGTCTTGACTTTTCTGTAGACAAGCCTGAAGTCTAATCTTTCGATGGAATCCCAGGTGACCGGCCAGGCCTTCACACAGATAGCGTCCTACAAAGGGACTCTAGTTGCCACGAAGACCTTGAAGTTCAAAAGTAGAAACATAGAAATTCCTAGGGAAACAAAGAAAGAAATGAAAATCGTAAGTAAAATAGAGTAAAGTATTTAGTTTTCTTCGAACGACACATTTGCATGTGATATTTTATATCATTATTCGATGAGTCTTTTCATGAAATACCACACCAGTGAACTGCCGCGAGCAACATACAATTAATTTAATATTAATAATTCCCGATTGTTTATATTAAATTGCATATTTTTATTTTAATCTTTTCCTCTAACTTTATTAATCTTTTTAATTCGTTTATTTTCATCTACATACATTTTGACATGTCCTCCTTCTTGCTTTGTTCCTCATATAGAATTTTAGGTACCTTATGCGTTTGATCATGAAATTTTTATGTTTCTGCATAATATATTCACCTTGTGCTGAAATATCCAACTTTCACTTTTCTATCATCTGATGGAGGCCGCGGAGACCTAATGGTAGGGTCCCGTGTCAAACTTACGAGGTCTGTCCCAAAATAGCCGTCGTATTGCTTCAAAACAGGACTTTAATATATCCAAACTAAGCTATTATCTGATGAAATTATTATCCTAAAAATACCTCTGCTTCAAATTATGCTACAAATGATCAGCCGTGGTTTAATTGTATGAATTGTACTTTAATTCTAACAATAAATTATAGGCATATTGTATATCAATATCCATCATTATTATCTGCCCTCGATCGCTACTGCCTGTCTCCTGTAATCTTTACTTCTCTGCATTTTTGTCGGTACCACCTATCTGGTTCTTATTAAACCTTTGCGATGCTTTATTCCGTAATTTTAATTTCTGTAATTTAGACATAATTTGTAAGTTATTGTGAACATTTTTCAAATAAATAAGCTTTTACTACTTAGAATTATTTTTTTACTGATATTTTTAAATGAATAGATCAGTATCCCAAAATCCGGGAAAGTCAAAACTTTCCTACATGGCCTTTGTATGAATGTCCGAGATATTTCGTTTATTCTTTCTGATTATATATGGTATGCATTTTTATTTTACCGTCTTTGAAATTTCATTAATATTATTAAAGTTTATGTTATATAATTTCGTAAACTCAGTATTTTTTAAGTTTTTCATTCTCTTAAAAGTTGTTAAACAGAATTGTTAAAAAGTAAAGACAAAAAAGTGCACAATTTTGAATCGCAACTATCGCTTAATGGCTCTTTTGAAAGATTAAGAAATGCTTCTTTTGAATACATTTCGCTCATTTCAAAAGCTACGTTACTAATCCATAACAATGCAGCGACAAGAAAACAGGAGCAGGTATAAATTTAAGTATTATTAAGATGAATTTTACATCTTATTTTTTTTTCTTTTGCGATCTAAATTACTTTAAGCTTTTATGAGGATCGATCTTTTTCAAATTAGTTCATACATAAATAAATAATTTAAAAATTTATAATAATAAAATATAATGAGCCCAAAGTTTCATCATATGTAATATTAAATGCTGTAAAATGAGAAGAAATTAAAAAGAAAATAACACTTTTCTAGCCACTATAGTAAAATTAACCTTTATTTATAATTATGCTTGTTACTTGTAGGCTAAAATTTCGTCTTATGTTTATAAATGATTTAGATTGTAGTGATATGTACACAAATGAAATTTTGAAGAAAAATATAATAATAATATAATGATTCACAGTTTTTTTTTCTTTGAGGCTTTCGTAACCAATTTCACGATTCGTAATTTAGGTTGAATATGAAACAAAATTTTGAGTCGTAGAACATCATCTCACGCATTTTTACTGTTTGGATAATCAATGATTGCTTCAGCAGAAACAAATTAAATAATGGCGGTTTTTTCTTTTCTTTTTCTTTTTCAGATGCGAGAGCTTCACCACGACAACATCAATCCTTTCATTGGTGCATGTGTTCAACCTCATTATATACTTCTAGTCACGGAATATTGTGCAAAAGGCAGTTTGAAGGTAAAATTAGTGATTATATCTTACATGGCATGCTGTTAAAACTTGTCAATCTTCAATTTTTAGGTTATCAGTACTTCTAGAACCTGATTCC